>ML809561.1:0-29818 GCA_009831015.1 Picea engelmannii | reverse complement strand
TGGCCTAAAGCCGACATAAATAAAATAACATTACTAATCTAAATCACAACTAATGGCCTAAATCCGACATAAATAAAATAACATTACTAATCTAATATGCCCCAATTAAGTGGTAATGAGCCAATATTAGGGCTTAACACAAAATAACAAAGATACAGTAAAACTGGATTTCTATTCAATAAGGAAATAAGTTGAAACTGTAAAATGCAGCGGAAACAAGCTTGCTGGAATGGTGGCGGCTTATCTCTGAGAAGAGATGTGACGACTGTGCTCATTCACAAGAAGATGATTACAATGAGGCTCTGAAGGAATTTTTACAATAAACAGGAATGCCAAAAACCCTATACATCCAAAAACCTAACCCTAGGAAATGGACCGCCAAAATTCATGTGGGCCCCGTTTGGGTAAGTCAATACATCAACTTCCCGGGGTCGTAACTTTCACATACGATCTCCGTTTTAGGCGTATGATAGCCCGTTGGAAACGTATCATCGAGGAGATTCATTTTGGGGGAAATATCAAAAGAATTTCCATATATATCACCGTTTTCCCAAAAAACATTGTTTAGGGCCTCAAAACGGCTCCGCAAGTGAAAAACTGCTAAAAATAGTAAATTACCAAAATTGTTAGAAAACTGTTTTGAGCCAGTTGGAAAAGGTGGGTGGCCACTGATATCCATATGGATCAATCCTTCCTCCATAGGAAGAAATGGTATCCATTGCATTGAGTTCCCCCATCAGATGAGGAAATTTCTGCTGAATTTGGCCCTGGGTGAGCCACTTGCCTTGGTGCAGGAGCTGCCTTGCTTTGACGACTCAATAAAGTTGGATCCTTTGCTGTCCAGTGCCCTTGATTTGTGTGTCCACGATATGATCATTGGTTTCCTGTTGTATGCAGTCGGGGTTGATCTCTGTTGGTGTCAACTATTCTGCTACTTTTGAGGTGTCCAATAATGGTGAGAAATAAGGGCGGAGGATATCCACGTTGAACACTGGGTGCAGGCCAAGTAAAGGAGGAATGTTGAGCTCAAAATAATTATCCCCCATGGCATTGGTGATGGTGTACATCCCATAACGGAGTGGGAAAATCTTTCGATGGGGTCATGTAAGGCATTCTTTCTGCAAGTGCAACAAAACTTTGTCGCCCACCTGAAACTTATGTGGCACCCGATGTTAATCATGGCACTTCTTGTACTTGTCATTGGACTTTTGTAGGATATCCTAAACCTATTAGAAGATGTGCTAGATCCTCTCAATGAACTGGGTGGTTTTGTTAGCTTCAGTTGGAGCAGGAGATGAGTCGATCGAGGTGACCGTAAGGGGAAGTGCAACATCTATGGGATCCAATGGTTGGAATCCCAACCCCACCTGAAAGGGGTTGTGACTAGTTGAGATATGCAGGGATTGGTTGTATCTATGCTGGACATTGGGAAGGCTCTCATCCCATGTGCGAGGGTGCTTTGAATTATACATGTACAGGATATGAACAATCATTCGATTTACGACCTCGTTTTGGTCATCTGTCTGGGGGTGGAAGGTAGTGGATTTGGTGAGCTTGGTGTCTAGTAGTGACCAGAGGCTCGACCAGAATGTGCTGAGAAATCAACTGTCCCAATCTGAGACAATGGTTTGTGGGATTCCAAAATATACCCAAACTCGTTCAAAGAAGAGCTTGGCAGTGGCCTCTGCTGTGATGTTCTTCTTGCATGCAACCATAATCGACATCTTAGAAAAGCGATCAACATCCACAAAAACACAATCATTTCCCTGCTTGGTGGATGGGAGGCCCGACATGTAGTCCATTGAGATGGATTCCCATGGCCTTTTATGATTAGGAAGAGGGGTGTACATGCCCTGTTTCTTAGTGGTCTGTTTGGCAATAGCACAGGCAGTGAAGGACTTGATATACTTGCTGACCTCTTATTGAAGTTTCAACCAATAGAAATGTTTTTGCAGTATCACCATTGTCTTTTCGACGTCGAAGTGTCTCACCACACGACTATAGTGGGATTTCAAGATCAGCTTCGCTCGCTCACTTGATGGAACACATATATGGCCCAGATGACACAACAACCCATCATGAAGATGGAAATTATTGACAACTATGTTTGCACCCAATATTTGGTTGTTGGTGGCGAAGTCCGGGTCCGTATCATAGAGTTGGGGCCATCTAGAGGTCTCATGGCCCTAAGAGTCTAGCACCATGGTGAGTGCTATGACTGGCGGTCTGCTGAGACAATCAACGACGCGATTGGTACTTCCTGTTTTATACTTGATGTTGAGGTGGAATTGTTGCAAGTATGTGGACCACTTTTGATGGCAGTCATTCTACAGTTTTACTTGTGTCTACATGAACTGTAGTGGTTTATTATCAGTGTGGATGACTATCTCCTTCCCAAGAATGTAATGTCTCCAATGGCGGCAGGCTTGCATAATGGAGTACATTTCTTTGTTGTAAGTAGGGTACTTACAGACAACATATGATAGTGTCTCACTATGATGGGCCATGGGGTGGCCATGCTGAGTGAGAACAATGCCCACAACATAGTTTGAAGCATTTGTCTCGATCTCAAAGGGATGCTGCAGGTTTAGTAGTGAAAGTATTGGGGATGAGCATAAGTGTTGCTTCAAATCATCAAACTCTTGTTGTTGGGATCGGCCCCACACACTTTTTTCCTTACCACCACCCTTGGTTATTTGGCTGAGGGCCCATGCAATATGGGAGAATCCCAACATGAACCTGTGGTAGAAATTGGCAAGGCCCAAGAAGCTATGAAGCTCAGTGAGTGTGGTTGGGGCTGGCCAGTCATGGATGACTTGGATCTTGGCTGGATCCACATGTACGCCATGCTGATAAATGATGTAGCCAAGGTAATGGACCCTGTCCATGCCGAAGGAGCATTTTTCCAAGTTGGCGTATAGCTTGTGATACCGTAGGGTGTGCAGAACCTGCTGAATATGCTGCAAGTGTTTGGCCCAAGTATTGTTGTAAATGAGAATGTCATCCATATACACCACTACAAAAGTATTGGTGAATGGTCGCAGGATATCATCCATCATCCTCATGAAAGTGGCTGGAGCATTTGTCAAACCAAAGGGCATGACCAACCATTCAAAAAGGCCTTCCTTTGACTTGAAGGTGGTCTTCCATACATCTGTCTATTCTATCGAGACCTGGTGGTAGCCAGACTTTAGATCAATCTTACTAAAGTATTTGGCCCCTGTGAGTTGTTCAAGGAGGTCGTCGATTCAGGGAATCAGGTACCGATTTCTGACTGTGATTTTATTCAGAGCCCGATAATCAATGCAAAGTCGCTAGGTTCCATCTTTCTTCTGTACCAGCATGATTGGGCTCCTGCAAGGTGATGAGATGGGACATATGTTCCCCTTGTGGATAAGTTCTTGGATCTGTCACTTGATCTCCTCATTCTCTAACAGAGAGCAACAATAGACTAACCCATTGGGAAACGATGCACTGGGGGTTAGATCGATGGGGTGCTTGACTTGACAGTACAGAGGTACCTCGGTAGGTGAGGAGAAGATATCTGAGTATTCTTCCACGACCTTATCTACTTGCTTCTACTGTGTGGAGAGGTCGGCCACAGAGACTTTGGATGTGGTTATGATCTTTCACTTATTCTGAGAGAAAATCACGAAGAACACAAACTTCCCCATCTGAGATATGACCTTCCTACATTTCTTAGCAAAGATCAAGGAAATAGCACTAGGTGGGACTGCCTTGGGTATCCTGTACAATTTCCTGTTCAAAGTAATAATAAAACTACGAGCCCTAGACTCATATACAACATGACATTTCCATATATAAGGTTGGCCCAAAAAACATCTTAAACTTCGAGACGAGCAACATCACGCAATACCTCATCTTTGAAGGGCTTGATGCCGTACGATAGTCGACACTATTAGCTGACGTGGAGATTGCTTCCTTGGCTGAGCCATCCAATGGTGTAGGGTTGTGGGTGTGGCATTGAAGGCAGGGCCAACTGCTTTATGACCTTTGCTGTGATGAGGTTCTTTTGGCTACCGCTATCAATGATGAAGTGCAACGGTGTTCATTTTACCCACATCTGTGAATGGAAGAGGCGCTCTCCTTCTTCTGGCTCGTTTGGTTCACCAAGCTGGAGCTTGGTGGTAGAAACGATGGCATTGGGTTCTGCGTCAATGACCCATATTCCCCTTTCTGGTTATGGCTTAGAGTCAGAACCCGCATCTGATTAAGAGGCTTTCACTTTGGCCACCATCGATTTCTTTTAGCGGCAGTCATCCGTGTTATGCCAAATGCTCTTATGGAAGTCACACCACTTCCCGATATCTTTATTTGTCTTTCTGGTGTCCTTCTTTGCTTGCGGCTTGGACTAGTTGTCCTGATACTATCCATATTTTCTCTATCCTTTGTTCTGTGGGTTGGGGCCACCATTTCCCGGCTTTTGTTGTGAGGGGTTCCCATGCCCAAATTGCCACGTCTTTTGTTTGATCTTCTGCTCTATTTTGACGACATATCGGTAGGCCACGCCCAAGGATGAGATGTACATAAATTCCATTTTGGTTTGGATGTATCTATGCAAAGCACCGCGGTACTTGAGCACCAGATGTCACTCTGAATATTTGATACCCAGCTTGGTGCACAAGGTATGGAAGATATTTGTGAAATATGGCACTACTTGGTCTCTTTCTTGCCATAGTGTGGTCCATTTGGTATACAAGTCGTCATAACTTCCAACAGGGTAGTATTGTTCCTTAATAGCATCCCTGAAGGATTCCCAGGTGGTCGTGACTATAAATAATGAGAGTTCCTCTGTTTCCTTTTGCTCACATAAATTTTCCTACCAATCTTTAACATGGGAATGACTTTGAGGAGCACAAAAGTAATCTTTTCTCTATTCAAAAAGTTATGGACAAAAAAATACCCTTCTAGTAGATTCAACCACTTTTCTACAACATCTGCGTCTACCCGACCTTCAAATATAGGAATATAGAGGTTTATTTGTACCTTGAAGGGGGCGGTGCCTCCGCTCGAAGAAGATGCGTCACCTGTTGGTAATTGTCGAAGGATTTGCATGAAACTATCCATCATATCGTTCCTTTGTTGTGTGAGGGATTCCTCAATCAATAGTTTGAAAGGATCTCCTATCCCGTCATATTTATTTTTTCCTGCCACGAGAGGTCGCTTGGGCGTGCAAGAGATTTTGTCCTAAAGAGAAACAAGCTCGAGACCCAACTCTTTGTACTCCGACCTTGTTGGGGACATGCATTAAGACGACAAGGAGAAGACCACTCTGATACCATTGATCCGGATTTTATGAGCATAACAAAATGACTACATATTATTAATAGGTTCTTAACACAAAATAACAGAGATACAATAAAACAGGTTTTCTATTCAATAAGGAAATAAGCTGAAATTGTAAAATGCAGCGGAAACAAGCTTGCTGGAATGGTGGCGGCTTATCTCTGAGAAGAGATGTGATGACCGCTCTCATTCAAAAGAAGATGATTACAATGAGGCTCTGAAGGATTTTTTTACAATAAACAAAAATTCCAAAAACCCTAGACATCCAAAAACCTAACCCTAGGAGATGGAGCACCAAATTTATGTGGGCCCTATTTGGGTAAGTTAGTACAACAACTTCTTGGGTCGTAACTTTTGCATACGATCTCCATTTTAGGCCTATGATAGCCCGTTGGAAAGGTATCGTCGAGGAGATTCATTTTGGGGGAAATATCAATGAAATTTGATATTTCTCACCATTTTTCCAAAAAACATCGTTTAGGGCCTCAAAACATCTCCAGAAGTGAAAAATTGCTAAAAACAGTGAATTACCAAAATTGCTAGAAAACTATTTTGATCCAGTTGGAAAAGATGGGTGGCCACCGATATCCACCTGGATCATTTATGTTTGATAATTTTTCAAATGTGTCATTTATCACATCATCTTCATAGCTCACCCAAAATTATCACCTGGCCTCGTATCTTCACATCTCACTTTTGAGCACACCCATTGGAAAACTAGAATAGAACCTAGTTATATGCTAAGTGCTCTGGAGTATAGGTTATCACTAGATGAAATACCAATAGATTGGTTTTATAAAATTTCCAATGAATTGACAGATTGGTATGTGTAATAATTCCGGCCTATCCCTTCAATAGATAGGTTCACAAGGCCCTTGACATATTTTGATCTGATGGCAACATCCAAATCAGTCACACAACTAACATTTTACATCCCAATATCATAGAGGTGAAAGCACTCATTGCTACATATGTCAGTGAGCAATTTATCTAGTAGAAATATTCATACAATCCCATAATTAAAATACAATATTTTATCAGGTCCTCTTTCTCCTTTACTATATGATAGAGCATTGTTTGTAATAAGTGTCCACACCATATACATAGCTATAAAGAACTGAAACATCATTTAGGCTTCCTCAAAAGAATACCACAAAAGCTTCTACAGGTCTGTAGTTGTACTTAATAGGTCCGCAATATTCACCTTGAACAAGCCTGGACAACACTTAGATACTTGGGCTTGATTCCTCAGACTTTCCCTGCCTTAGAACAACTTTAATGCTATGAAATTCATCTCTGGACAGACCTCATATCTCCCTCAGACGCAAACTGCATTTGTTTAGGTTTCACTTTGTGGTAGGTCTGTTTTTATAGGTCTATAGTTTAGGGTTCTTCTGGCTGTGACAACCTCAACCAGGTATGCGGTCATGGATGGGATTGCTCCTCAAGCCTGCGACCACCCTATCTTTGGACAACTGATTTTTAGGGTCTTCTACGAAATCCATAGAGGGGTACATCCAGGTATGTGGCCAGCTTAACCTCACCACCGAATTTAAAAGAGGTTCGGCCTCAATCTTTTCCACCAAAATTTAAGGAGAGGTCCGACCTTCTTTCCTTATACCAACAGAAAGGGTTTTTATCATCCCTCAACCTCCACAACCTTCCTTCAAACTTGTGCAAGTGATATTCTTCAAGTAACTACTCTGATACCATGTTTAGTTTTATTGTTAGCTGATGCATGTAGTTTTATTTCAATTTTCTATTTAGCATTAACTGAACCATAACCATTTGCAACAAAAATACAAGCTGCAATAAACCAATATCACAAGAAGAATAACCATGCACAAGAACACAAGAAGTATCTTGGGAAAACACTTCTCAACTAAGGGAAAAAACCCAACAATCTTTTTCTATACTGCAAAGAGAAGATCCTCCATCCACCACCAAACCTAACACACAAAAGGGTGTTACTATGACTGAGAAACTTAGCTCCTAGAAAAGTGCGAGCTACCATCCTCATAATTTCAGACCACAACTTTTGAAATCATGAGATGACACAATAATGAGTGAGATCTACAATGGGGATCCACCTTTATTTATACAATAACTGACAATACAAAGGGTGTGTCTATTGGCACAATAGGGCCGACTTGTACATCTTAATAATATAATAAATATAATTAATAATTACACAATATTAATTATCTTTACATGGTGGGGCCGACTTGTACCCTTTACAACACAATTAGGGTTACTAGTAAATCTTACACAGAAAATATAGAAAGGGATCCAAACGTCCACTAGTGCTCAACCACTAGGGATAAGTCCACCTGTGCTCAACCACTAGGGATACATCCACATGTGCTCAGCCATGGGGACGTCATACTCAACAGATCTCTATCTCAACTGAGTCCACAGAAGAATCATCTGGAGTACCATCTCAAGCCTGACTCAACTGAGTCCACATGAGTACAAAGGTAGGAGACCACATCAACTCAATTCTTAGACAGAGGAGAACGATACACCCATTACATGGGCATGCCCAACCACTACGGGATGACTCAACTCTCACACATAGGAGAACGATGCAACCCATCACATGGGAATTCCCAACACTGGGCTCTCTCACAGGTCAAATCAACTCAGTCACAGAGGAGAACGTATCCTAGAGAATGTCATCTGACGCTGCAATCATCAACTCTACCACTAAAGATTTATTACAATAAATATTCATTTACATTTTTAGATCTGAGGCGATGCTCAGGATATGTACAACTACAACCCATTAAGTGCGACTTTACACTCATCCTTACACATTACAATGGCTCAGCCCTCCTCGAGCCTTTTCAAACTTTAATTACATTAAATTACATTTAAAATATGAGAATATTGGTGCTTCTCTCTTTGGGATCCGCTCCCTCCTAGTGTGTTGCTGCACTGGTTGCTGACGCACTAATGAGTTGGAGAGATTCTCCTGCATCATACTCCTCTTTTGACAAAAATCACGAGCTCCTTCTCATGGATCCTCTACTGCAACTGTTGAGATCCTCCTGGGTCCCAAACTTCATTCTGGAGTTGTCCACCTGCTCCTCTAATTTGCTACTATCCTATTGCTACTGCAGGCTCTCCTCTTGTTAGCCTCCACCTGTTGTTGACTGTCTCCTACGCTGAATTTAGCATCAACCTCCTAATTTCCTCTATCTCCCTGTCCAGCTGGTCCATAGGTTGGCTTATTTCATGTAGTCTTCTCTGTTGCTGCATCTCCTCCTTTTCATTATGATGTTCTATGATGACTTCATCTTATGTGGAAGTGTCTTGGCACTCTACTGTAGAATCCAATTCTACAATGATCTTATGGAGCTGGTGCTCAGTCATATCCCTTGACATATTTATTTTTGCCAGTTCTTTTGCTCTCCTGTCATCTCCTTGTGCTGGCATAAGTTTAGCATTTTCCAACTGCTCCTCATGCTAGAATTCCTCTCCACTCCTCATGACCGCATCCTTCTAACAATTTTCATCTGTTTTTGGATTGCTTAACCAATCCTCCAACATCTTCAATTATTTCTCCCATTGAGTGAGCATTTTATCTGAATGCTCCTCTTCCTTCATCCCTTGGTAATATTTCAATGTCTTCTCCTTCTCCTCCTTCATGATAGTCTTTGTTGGTTGTCTTTCTTCTTCAACACCTACAACACCTACAAGACATAAATTGGCATATGCTAGGCTACTTGGTAGGAATATATTGATTCCCCCAATGATCAGAACAAACCTCTAATATTTTTCCTCTCTCGTCTCTTCCTCCTCTCTTTCTGTCAGCATTCCTTGATGATCTGAACTCTCCTTTGAGTTCTTGAGACTCTCGGACAGTCTCATATCCTCCTCCTTTCCCACCTGGAAACCTGAATGTTTTGTTTTGACCTCCTAGTAGTCTGTGAGATCCTTGACTAGTATCTTCTTATTTCCCTCCTGTAAATATTCGAGATCTTCATCCGATCTCTCTTCCCCCTCACTGAGGTTTTCTCCACTTTCTGGATTACAAATGCAAACCATTTCCTCCTTTGTGTCATTGAGGCTTTCAACTTGCCTCAGGAACCTCCTCAATACCTATTTCTGCCTCTTGGTAATCAAATTCTGGATAGGACACTTTTCTTTTTGCTTCATGGGCCACTCATACCTCCAACATCTTTATGCTTCTTGCTGCATTTTCTGCATCAGCCCATCGAGCCTCTGTTGGGTCTCCTTGAGCTATTTATACATCTCTTCTTGGCTCATCTTCTTGAGGTCTCCTCTTTGACCTTGATTCCATCCTTCAGTAGCCATTTTCTTTCTCTCCCTTCCCTCCCAGAAATTCACTGTTTGTTGCACACTTGCAAACAGTTCTTCACACACACAACAAAGCATCAATACTTTGTCTTTTCTCCTTTTCCTGTTGTCTCCAGACAAAAATATCTCTGATACCACTTGATGGTATCAGACAAAATATTTTTTCTTTCCTGCTATTTGGAGACAAAATCAAGCTCTGATACCACTTGATGCAAACCCCTCCCACCTCCTAGGTCTCATGCGACCTCCTGATCTAAGGATCGTTCACACTAAGGTGATGAATTTTCTCTTGGGCCCCTACTGAGCCTTCGAAATGCTTCTCCACATGTATTTTCCCTTTTCCCCGCACATAAAATCAAGTTCGCGATGGTCTTAACACTCCAACGGAGTCTTCCACATGACCTCGGGTCAAAACCATAGGCTAACTTTCAGATTAGCGGAAAATTCGTGACTTCAGAGCTTCGGGCTTTGGAGGTTTTCACCTCTTTACACTCCAATCCCTTCGAACACTGAATACACAAACCTACGAATAGATATAGGATCTACAGTCTACAATCTATGCCTCGAATCGACGACACACAGGGGTTTTGGGACTCCAGGCTTTGGGAGTCCTGACCCAACAACCATGCAAATCACCTGAATGCCGAACTAGTGGATTCCCGAGATGACGCTTTGAAACTTTGGGCTTCAGGGGTTCTAACAACAACACCTTCAGATATTAACGTTGAATTGACGAACCTCCAGAGGGCTCCAAAATCAACAGTCCACACCCCTTCTGCCATCGATGGATATGATCCTCTCCGAGACTCTGGGCTTTGGGAGCTCCAAGATGTTAACACACACAACTTCCTAGATCATTGAACTCTGAAGTGGAGAAAAATAAGAATCCAGTGTCCACGTGTCCTCGATGATGAATGACCTGAATATTCTCCAGGCTTCGGGGATTTCCATGATACAACACTCCAAAACCTTTGAATGACGAACTATTGAAGGGATGGATCCACGATCCACGTGCCCCCCTCAACAGACATTCAAGATCTACTCCAGCCTTCGAGATTTCTCGAACCAAAACACCTCACATTCAAATTCCTGCAGAGTGCTAAGTCTCTGAATTAAGCGATCTGTTACCAAGTGCCTCTGACACCGACGGCCAGGATTCGTTCCAGGCTTCAGAAATTCAGGGTTTTCTCCTCCTATCATCACGATGACCCAAATCTGTTGAAGTGACACACTCCCAAACATTGAGATCAGTTGACATGTGCTCTTGGCACCAAGGACCATGATCTGATCCATACTTCGGATCTTTGGGAGTTCTACATGCTCTTACCACAACTCTCCAAATTCTCTTGGATAACTAGACTTCTAAACTACCCTTGATCTATTGACACATGTCCCCCCTTTCTACCAAAGACCCAGATTATCTTGAGGCTTTAGGACTTCAGGGAATTTGACTCCTCCACAACACATACCTTTAAATCACCAAACTCGTGAATTTCAAAGGACTTGAAGGGTAACGATCATGCACCTTACCTGGATCCAATGGTTCCTGATCCTCATGCTCAGATATGATGGCTTGGATCTATTCTCCCTTTTCTTCACACTCCTCCTATGTGGACTTATATCTAACAATTAAGATCTGTTCCTTACTGCTAATCTTATGGTTGTTGTAGCTTCCTCCTTTGCCGCTCCGCTTCCCTTCGAACTTGGGATATTTGAAAAGGTTTAAAAGGCTACAAACTTTATCTTCATTCACTGTAATTCTCTCCCTCCTGATCTTTCGACTCCCTCTGGGTTTCAAAGGGACTTGGCCCTTTTCTCTTTCAATAAATCCTTCTGCCCTCCTGGCAGCGCGATGCGTTTTCTTCTAAGCATTGGCACTTGGAAAACTTGACCTATGGTGCACTTCTTGCACTTGCCTTCCTTGGAACTTTTGACAATTGCCTACGCACTCCTTGCACTTCTTCTGAAATTCGGAACTTAAAAGGTGCTCGACCTATGCACACCTTGTAGGGACCCTATGCACCTCGCACTATCTCTCCTGATCTTGTAATTTCTTGGACTTCAAAGGATTTCATCCCTTGGTTCCTCCAAATGGTTTCTTGTGCCCTCCTGGCACTCATGCACTTCCTCCAGATAGTTTCCAACACTTCAGTAGTGTGTTGGCTTCATGCACTCCTTGCACTCAACTCTCCTTGAGTCTTGAACTTTTGTAGACTCACCTGCGCACTCCTTCCTCTGGCTCTTAGAGTGTTCAATAACTCTGATGTGCACTCCTTGCACTATCCCTTCTGAGTTTGAGAATGATTCTGGTGTGCCCACTTGGAAACCTTCTCAAAGAACTCCTAACTCAGTTCTTGCACACTCCTTACGCTGGCCTTTAGAGTTTTCTAATAACTCTAATGTGCACTCCTTGCACTTGCATGAGAGCCTAGAAACACTCAGAAAACTACATACATAGATTTCTATCTATTCCTACAAAGGGAACACTTAAACATTCACAACATTCACACATATGCACCGAAAACATTAAGAAAACAACATATTCATTCATTCACACAGAAAATACACACATATATTCATATGCAGGGAAATCCACTCTTTGTATTAATATTGAATGGTCTTTACAATGTGTACAAGACTAGACTGCAACAGAGTCTCAATTCTTTCTCTCCACAACTACCAACAACCTCTTCTTGGCACATATTACATACATTTATACCCAAGGAGCTTTTCGATTCTTCCCTCCAAACATCTTAGTGCTTTCATATCACATTTAAGCATCCTACCACTAAGGATTTATTACAATAAATATTCATTTACAGTTTTAGATCTGAGGCGATGCTCAAGATCTATACAACTACAACCCATTAAAGGTGACTTTACACTCATCCTTACACATTACAATGGCTCAACCCTCCTCGAACCTTTTCAAACTTTAATTACATTAAATTACATTTAAAAATTGAGATTTAAACTAAAAAATGAGAAGACTGGCGTTTCTCTCTTTGGGATCCACTCCCTCCTAGTGCGCTACTAAGCCGGTTGCTGATACGCTGATGAGTTGGATAGATGCTCATGCATCAATCTCTTTATCTTTAGAGATAAAATACCACCATTCTAGCCAATTTATGTTCTAAAGTATTTTGCTATTTTATTCATTAATAGAAGTTGGGTTTCACTATATTTATGTGTTCTCTGTTGTAGTTTTGTTTGTATCTCATTTAATTCTCAATATAATCTAGATCATCCTTGGAAAAAAATAAAATCTTGGTTTTTTTGGGATTATAAAAGGGGCAAACATGAAACTATAGTCATAATATGAGAAAGCATCTCCTATAGTGGGAAACACACTAGATGGAGGCCATGCACCATAAAACCATTCACTTACACATAATCCTTTACGTTTCTCAATGAATTCAATAACATATCGTAGCCAAACATAGAATGTTTGTATGATGCCAATAAACTATAACCCTTTCATTTATAACGAGGTCCACAAAAATGTATTAATGTAACCTCTCCTTGGGTGAGGAATGTGCACATGTGATAAGATATAAAAGCCTAAGATAGCCCAATGGGATAGCTTGAGTGGTTGAGTGATTTGAGCTTCATGCAGAATGTCTTGAGGTCAATTTCTCAAGATAACTTTATTTGTTGCATGCCTCACTTGATATCCATGTTGTGTCAGGTGTTGTAATCAACATTTATAGGTTTGCATTGGGTACCATTAAAAAGTGTAGGAAATTTTTTGATATTTTTCCAAGATTTTTTCCTTGGAAAAAATAAAATCTTGGGTTTGTTTGGATTCTAATAGGGGAAATCATGAAACTATAGTCACTGTTGGATTATTGATAGGGGGTGTGAGTTAGTAATATAAATTTTTATTCCTTTTTAACCACAATATATAAGTGTGTTGTTAACTTATTATCAATTTACCAATATCATTCAACAAGTGTAGAATAAATAAATCATGAACAATGAGCAATCATACACATACACAATACACCAATATTTTTACGTGGAAACCCAATGCGGGAGAAAACCACATAATGATTTTTTTAAAATTTATTTAAGAAGTACATTCATTGGAAGCACCAACTTCCTTTGTTTTCCAGTTGCAACTGGAAGGAGACTCCAACCCCCTATATTTTTAGGCTACAACCTGAGGGAAGATCCAACTCCCCAATTCTCTGGATCCAACTAGAAGGAGGCTACAACCCCCTAGGTTCTCCAACTACAACCACCTATCCTTGCCCCATCCAACCACCCTGAAATATAAGTGCCAAATAACTGATAAAACCACTGTCACAATATGCCACTATAAACATGTACCAATCTATACCAGCAACCTGTAGTCATCATGTGCCAATAATATTTAGTCAACCTGTACCAATAAGATGTAATCAACCTGTACCAATAATCTGTACCAACATATACCAACAACCTGTACCAATCTGTACCAACAACCTATAGTCAACCTGTGCCAATAACCGATACCAACATATACCAACAACTTGTACCAATAATCTCCTCAACACATCATATCTAATAACATAGATATCATACCCAATATTACAAGAATACAACTCAAACTATGCGAAACTATGTCTCTCTATTCATGTTCCATACATGTGCATACAATCATAATCATGTATAATAACCCTCACACCAACTAGACATCAAACCCTCACTGTTATGCAACCTCAAATTGTACCAACAACTTTAGCAACACACCTCAACCAAAATCCCTCAACCATGTACCAAGAAATATAAGATATGCCTCAACAATCAACCCAACAAGATGTACCCATGATAAATACCAAACATACCACCATTGTATTTTTTGTAGATCTGTCTTAAATAGTTTGTGCCATACAACCAACAACCTATCTAGGGAAAATCCTCAAGCTCCCATAACCATATCTCACGTAAACAACAATATCCAACTACACATAAGAATATAAATTACCTTTTGAACTTATAGATATATTTGATGTACCTGATCACTGTTGAACTTCCAGTAGCCTCTGCTCAGCCTCTGCAACCTGAACTACACTTCAAACCTTAGTTCTGGTAGTACCTCACGTGACATAGGTGAGGTGTCCTGCAGGGCCTTGTGTGACATGCTCTACTCGACTTGCGGGAGTGCCTTGCGGGACATCTACTGGGTGACCCACGGGGATAAACCTAACTAGGGTTTTTCACAATCTTTTCACACTCCACTGCGGCCACAAAACTTTGTCGTCACTCTACCTTCTCTTCCTCATACTTGCACAAATTTATATGTATCAATGAGTACCTGCAATAAACCTTTCCCAATAATATATTTTCAATGTGCTCAATTAGGTGATAATAAGAGACCCTTGCTCTCTTATTTATACTGTCCAAGTAGCTTCCTTTAGGGGTTATCTTCTGACTGTTTTACCCAACTTCTTTCTTTTAGGGCTAACCCACTCTCAACTAATTTTCCCACTTACAACCACTTTATCCACAAATAGTAAACTCACCACTTCTAGTTGCAACTAATTTATTCTTAATTATTTTCTTATTGCAACAACTTAACTCATGATTAAGTCCTAGTTACAACCACTTTGACTAGTAAACTTTTTCTAGGACATTCTAGAATAAATTGACTTCTTTGACCTTCTAGGGGATTCTAGATAACTCATGAGGGTTCTCCAACTTCACTAAGCCATATCTCCTCAACCATGAGGAACTATGAGACGTACCACATATCACTAGAAACGACATGACATGTACTCTCCATATAAAATAGTCTCACCTGCAAATTAACTGATATTCATTACATTATTCCTCAAACAAACTTGGGTTCCCTAACAATACTACTGGGGATATTGGAATTTTCTACTAGACTTGCTTCAAGGGTTGACATCAATGACAACCAACCCAATTAATCAACAATACCCCCCTTTGGAATTGATGGCAACACTCTGATGCAACACTGAAGCCATGCCACTCATGTTCACCCTATGACCATTGCTCCCCTTGGAATCATGCCTCTGTGTTATCTCTCCATGCATCTAATGAATATCTCACCCTTTGACATCAATGGTAAAGGTAACTTCCCGTTGGGGCTACTCCCCTTGACTGAACTCCCCCTGGGGATGCTCCCCCTAATTGAACTTTCCTCTATCCTCTTCATAGTGCTTCCTCTTGTAAATCTAAGACATATTAGAATAACATTCAAAGGTCATTGTGGGGCATAAACTATGCCAAGTTTTTGGTGAAGATACTCAAAATATTCCCTTGGAAGTGATTTTGTAAAGATGTCCGCAATCTCATCTTTTGTTCAAATATATTCAACTCGAATATTCTTCTCAGCAACCTATTCCCATAGAAAATAAAACTTTATTGGAATGTGCTTCTCCTTGGAGTGCATCACCGAATTCTTTGATATACTGATGGCACTTATGTTATCACAATATATCAAAATGTGCTCACCATACTCAACCTGTATATCTGTCAATGTTTGTTTCATCCATAGGACCCATGTACAACATGTTGCTGCTGCAATATACTCTGCTTCGACTGTAGACAATGATACTGATGATTGTTTCTTTCTTATCCAAGATACCAAACACTCACCCAAGTAGAATGCTACTCCACTTGTACTTCTTCGGTCATCAATGAAACCTGCCCAATCTGCATCTGTGTAGGCATAAGTGATAGATTCTTTCCTTTTGCATACCACAATCCAAACTCTTACGCACCCTTGAGATATCTAAATATCCTCTTAAATTCCAAAACATGTGATTCCTTTGGTGCTGCTTGAAATCGTGCTACCTGTCCAACTGCCTGCATCACATCTAGTTTAGAAGATGTCACATAAAGTAAGTTTCCAATCATTGACCTGTACTTCCTCTGATTTGTATCCTTTGAATCATCATCTTTAATTAACTTGCAACTGGTTTGCATAGGAGTACCGACTGGTTTGGAATCTTCCATTTTGAACCTCTTTAGCATTTCTCTGATATACTTGGTCTGAGAGATAAAAATGCCTTGGTTGCTTTGACATATTTGAAGACCCAAAAAGAAAGATAATTCTCCAAGTAATGACATTTAGAACTCATCTTTCATATCCTTTGCAAATTTCTGTCTCATCATGTCATCATCACTTCCAAAGACAATATCATCAACATAAAATTCAATTAATAAAATACTATCTTGATTTACCTTGATGTAGAGGTTGTTGTCGACATTCTCCTTTTTGAACCCTTGTTGTTGTAAGTATCTGTCCAGTCTAGAATACCATGCTCTGGGGGCCTATTTGATACCATACAAGGACTTCTTCAACCCACAAACATACTTTTCATTCCCTGACAATTGAAATCCTTCTAGTTTCTCAATGTAGATTTCTTCCTCTAGATATCCATTTAGGAAGGCTGATTTCATGTCAATCTGATACAAATTGATATTTTTGGAGCATGGATAAGCAAGGATCAATCTAATTTCTTCCATTCTAGCAACCAGAGCAAACTTCTCTTCAAATTCTATACCTTCAACCTGAGTGTATCCTTTACATAACAATCTTGTTTTGTTCCTGGTAACCTATCTATCTTCGTTTAATTTGTTTATGAAGACCCACTTTGTACCAATCACATTCTTGTTCCTTGGCCTTGGAACTAGTTCCCAAGTGTCATTCTTCTCTATCTGATATAACTCTTCATCCATGTATTTTATCCAAAATTCATCCTTTTTGGCTTCTTAAAAAATTCTTGGCTCAATTGTAGATAATAGTGCTAGGTGCAGTTGTTTTGGTGAATGATTTATTCTTCTAGTTTCAACTCCTACATCTTTATTCCTGATAATATGATTTGATGGATGGTTCTTCCGTATTCGTCTGCTAGGTGTCTTTGGAGGTACTTGAATATCTTTCTTTTATTTCTCTTCTGCTTCTAACTGCTCTTCTTCATCTTCCTCTTTTGCTACTTCTTCTTCCTTTGCTTCTAGTTGGTCCAACTAGATCAGTGTGCACAATTTACAACAATTTTGTTGTAGAGTATTCTATTGACTTGAAACTGGTCTTGATTTGCTTACCTTGTTGAAAATGCTTGCACAATGTGTTGGTTGGCTTCATGATCTGGGGAATTTCTCTGACCGCTTCCTTTTTGCTGACCTTGACAAGGTTATCGAAATTTATGTGACCCATTCTTTTGTGCCATAGCCAAAATTCATCTTTCTTTCCTAAACAACATTTTTCATTTCCAATTTCACTTAGTACATATATGTTGCTTGAAGTTCTCGTAGTTTTCACCACCACTCTGCCTGAATATGTTTTTCTTATCTCACATTTTTGTGAATAAAACACAAGTTTGTGACCTTGGTCACAGATTTGACTTACACTCAGAAGATTGTGTTTCATATCTTCCATTAATAAAACATTTTCTGCCTTGGTATCCTTATTTCCAATCCTGACCATGCCTCTTCCAATGATTTTGGTTGACTCATCGTTTCCAAAAGAGACTGACCTATCTCTTTCCTTTCTCAAGCTTAGAAACCTATCCTTATCACCTGTCATGTGATTTGAACAACCACTATCAACATACCAACCACATTTCTTGTGTTTATATTTTAGAGAAAGTGTGCATTCTTTATTGTTGTACTGATTCTGCTTTCGTATCCATATTATTTGAGGTTCCTGTCTGTGACTGTGGTTCTTCTGTTGTGATTCTCTTGGAGGAACTGTCATTCTACAATGTTTGTCCATGTTCCCAAAGTTATTGCACTTGTAGCATTATGTCTTAGTACTAAAGGATTCAAACCTATTGTAGCTTCTACTTTGTGTTTCACTAGGCCTTATTGAATAACCATTTCGTGTATAACTTTCATGGTTGTCTCTGTTCCTGTTATTTTCTCTACAATTTATAGCCTTATGTCCAAAATTGTTACATGAATAACATAATCCAAGAAAATAAGTCTGATACCTGGGATTTGTAGATATTTTGAAATGAGTTACTCTTCTGAACCCTTCTTCTTCTTGAGGCCTCCTTGTTTCTGTCTGTTGCTGATTCTGAAATCCAAATCTTCTGGATGGAGGAGTGTCTCTATGATATTCCTTGTAAAACTTCTTGTCTTCTTTCTCCTTAGGAGATCCTATGACTGTTTCTGTGTAGCTTCTTGGTTTAGTTTCTTGATTTGTTGCTTTGGATCTTGATCCCTTTTCTATCTGGTTATATCATAGTCTGGACTTGTCATGATTTGGCCTTTGACTGCTAATAATCTCATCCAAAAATTTGGAGTTGTTCCGCATGTTTTTATTTTGAATATATTTTCTCAATATGACAATCTCTGCTTCCAAATTTCCAATGATCCAGTCTCTTTCTTCTAACTGTTCTCTAAGTGTTCTTTCAAATCTATTGTATTCCTCTACTTGGATTTTTAATTTAGTGATCATCTGCCCTAGTTCTTCAAAGTTTTAATTCTGAGATCCTCTTTTTTCTTTTAGTTCTGCCTAAAGTGACTTCTTTTTATTCTTTTCTTTTTTTATAACTTCTATGGCACTCAACAATTATTATCTGTAGTCAACTTCTGCCTCTTCATATTCTTCTTCGAAGCCCTCTTCATCGAAATCTTCTACTGCCATGAATATGACCATTTCTATATCATTATCACTGATTTCATCTTCGTTTGATGAGGAACTGTCTTCTTTGTTGCAAAGGCTTTTCTTGAAAAATTTCTTTTTGGTTCTTTTGCCTTTGTATGTTTGTTTACTCTTAGAATCATATTCTTCATTTATTTTATTTTTCTTATGGGAAAATTTATTAGAAAAATGACCAATACCATCACAATTAAAAGAAATCAATGGAATCTTACCTCTATATTTTTGTTTCCCATTTTTGGTCTTCTGACGAAGTTGGCTACTTCTTCATCGTCTTCTGAGATGTCACTGCTGCTACTATTTGACTTTGCCTTTTGCTTTCTATTTTTATTTGTTTTCTTATATGCTTTAAATGTTTCTTCCTTTGTAACTAGATTTTCTTGCTCTGTTCTCATCTCATAAGTTATGAGTGTCCCATGCAACTCATCCATGGTCAATGTAGCTAGATCCTCTCTTTATTCTAGTGCTAAGAAATTTTAATCAAACCTCATCGGTAGGGATCTCAATAACTTTTTGACAATGACCTGTTTATTTACCTCATCTCCCAGACCTTTGATACTATTTATTACTTCATCAACTTGTATAAAGTAGGAATCCATGTTTTCATCTTCATTCATCTTCAATTGTTCAAATTTTACTTTGAAAAATTGAAGTTTAGCTTCCTTTACTTTCTCATCTCCTTCGAATATATTCTTTAGTTTGACCCAGATATATTTTACAGAGTCACAATGCATACCTTTGGTGTATATTGATTTAGTCAAACCATTCAAAAGTGAACTTGTGGATCTTGAATTATTTTCTTCAAGTTTCTTTCCATCTTTATCTATTGGAGGAATAATTGGTGCTTTGTATCTAGCTACTACTGATCGCCAAACATAAAATCCTAGTTCTTGTATGTGTGTCTTCATTATTTTTCTCTAGAAAGAATAATATTCCCCATCAAACTGAGGTATCCCAATATTAGAGTAATCCATGATCTCCTTCTAGTGGTTGAATTGTCTTTTGAAGGACATGATCTGATACCAATTGTTGGATTATTGATAGTGGGGTGAATCAATAATAAAGAATTTTATTCATTTTTAACCACAGTATATAAGTTTTGTTAACTTTATGATCAATTTACCAATATCATTCAACAAGTTTAGAATAAATAAAACATGAACAATGAGCAATCATACACATACACAATAAACCAATATTTTTACGTGGAAACCCATTGCAGGAGAAAACCACATAATGATTTTTCTTATATGTCTTTAAGAAGTACATTCATTGGAAGCACCAACTTATTCTGTTTTCCAACTGCAACTGGAAGGAGGATCCATCCCCCTATATTTCCAGGCTACAACTTGAGGGAAGCTCCAACTCCCCATTTCTTTTGCTCCAACTAGTAGGAGGCTACAAATCCCTAGGTTCTGTGGCTACAACTAGAAGGTGGCTACAACCACCTATCCTTGACCCATCCAACCACCTTGAAATATAAGTGACAAATAATTGATGAAACCATTGTCACAATATGCCATTGTAAACATGTACCATTCTGTACCAACAACCTGTAGTCAACCTGTGCTAATAACCTGTAGTCAACCTGTACCAATAACCTGTAATCAACCTGTACCAATAACCTTTACCAACATATACAAACAACTTGTACCAATATGTACCAACAACTTGTAGTCAACCTGTGCCAATAACCTATACCAACATATACCAACAACCTATACCAATAATATCCTCAACATATCATATCTGGTAACATAGATCTCATACCCAATACTACAAGAATACAACTCAGACCATGTGCAACCATGTCTCTCTAGTCATGTGCCATACATGTGAATACAATCATAATCATGCATAATAAACCCTCACACCAACCATACATCAAAATCTCACTGTTATGCAACCTCAAACTTTACCAAAAACTTAAGCAACACACCTCAACCAAAATCCCTCAACCATGTACCAAGAAATACAAGATATGCCTCAACAATCAACCCAACAAGATATACCAATGATAAAACCAAACATACCAGCACTGTATTTCTGTAGATTTGTCTTAAACAATATGTTCCATACAACCAACAATCTATCTAGGGTAAATCCTCAATCTCCCATAACCATATCTCATGTAAACAACAATATACAACTACACATAAGAATATAACTTACCTTTTGAACCTGTAGATACATTTGTTGTATCTGATCACTTTTGAACTTCCTGTAGCCTTTGCTCAACCTCTACAGCCTGAAACACACCTCAAACCTTAGTTCTGGTAGTGCCTCGCATGATGCAGGTGAGGTGTCCAGCGAGGCCTCGCATGACAGGCTCTACTCAATCTGTGGGGTTTCCTCGCAGGACGTCTACTTGGTCACCCACGGGGATGACCCTAACTAGGGTTTTTTGCGATCTTTTTGCACTCCACTATGACCACAATTTTTTTATGTCACACTACCTTCGCTTCCTCAGACTTGCACAACTTTAGATGTATCAATGAGTACTTGCAATAAACCTTTCACAACAATATATTTTCAATGTGCTCAATTATGTGATAATAAGAGACCCTTTCTCTCTTATTTATACTCTCCAAGTAGCTTCCTTTAGGGGTTATCTTCTCACTATTTTACCCAACTTCATTATTTTATGTCTAACCCACTTTCAACTACTTTGCCCACTTACAACCACTTTATCCACAAATAGTAAACTCACCACTTCTAGTTGCAACTAATTTATTTTTAATTATTTTATTATTGCAACAACTTAACTCATTATTAACTCCTAGTTACAACAACTTTGACTAATAAACTTCTTCTAGGAGCTTCTAGAATAAATTGAATTCTTTGACCTTCTAGGGGATTCTAGATAACTCATGAGGGTTCTCCAACTTCACTAAGCCATATCTCCTCAACCGTGAGGAACTACGTGGCATACCACATATCACCGAAAACAACACGACATGTGTTATCTATTTAGAATAGTCTCACCTACAAATTCACTGATCTTCATTACATTATTCCTCAAACAAAATTGGGTTCCTTAACCATATTGTTGGGGATACTAGAATTTGCTACCATACTTGCTTCAAGGGTTGACATAAATGAAAACAAACCCAATTAATCAACATCGACAATATGATAAAACCTCTCCCATAATGGGAAACACACTAAATGCATGCCATACACCATACATGGATCTATTGTATGACTCTTTATAGAGTGGCAGTAGGTTTCTTGGGATTTTTTCATTGACAGTAATACCTTCTAAAGGGATAAGTTGAACATTCACATTGGTAGGGGGCTTGGATAGTTTTTGTTTTCATAGAGATTTTCTCTCCCAGTGACATGACCACCATTTGCACTCTCTAAGTCTGAGGAATATTTCGAATTCAAGGATATTTGGATGGTTAACTTACAATGCTTCTTTTCTTTGATGATACTTAGAGGAAGGGTTGAATATGTGTGCACTCCACAATTCCTATGGGGTTTGCAACAATGGTAGGGGGAAAAGGTCCAATAATCAGAGGGAATCCATCACATTGATAATGTTTCATCGGTTCTTCAATGTTTTGTATTTGGAGTAACCACACATCAATAACGATTCATAGTAAAACTGCAAAATATCCATATACCTTTGAATTTGTTGCTCTACTAGAAGATGGAAAATCACAATTTGCAAGAAAACGTTGTTTTTGGGGCTCATTAGGTCATGATCGGGGTTTGTTGCACATATTTATTCCAATTACAACCCTTCAACATTTGTCTCCAATATAAGGATGATTGATATTAGGATCTAAAGATTGGGAATCACTACAAGGAGAACACCTTCTAGTAGAGGTTTTTGCGGAGCTTTTTTGTGTTACAAAATTTGGAAAAAAATTCAAAAAAAGCTCTGCTACAACCTCTTCTTTTGGCTGTAGAGGTTTTAATGGATGTTCCATATAACTAAAATAATTTGGGCGGGTGGAGGTTGTAACAGATGTTTTTTTTTTTGGTCAAAATGCATCATTGTGCCATTAAATAAAACACCCCGTTGCATATTGAAACCTCAAATGCAACATAACGAACTTACATAAAATTCCATGGAATGTACATAAAACCAAAAAAGTGCACTGGTGTGCCATTATATAAATTCTCGGTGTGTACATAAAACAAAAATGCACTAGTGTGCCATTACATGAAATGCCTCGATGCATACATAAGACAAAAACACACCAGTTCACCATTACATTACTACCCTGGTGCTTACCTATGACGCAAATTCACCGGGGCGATTATGGTTATTATGCCCTAGATTCCCAGTTTGTTGTATGCAACATCGGTGCGCTTGTATTTTATGTCCATCCTAGTGTTTGTATAATTCATACGTTTCGGTGCTTGTGTTACATATAATGCACTGGTGCATTTATCTTATTAAACACACCAGTGTGTTTAATTTTTTTAAAGCACCGATGTTGTTATTATATTTAAAAGACCGATGCATATTTATCACATTCCCACCATAAAATTTTAAAATGATATATATTATTGCACATTTTATGCACTAGTGCTTTCATATAATTAATATGCATAGGTGTTTTAGTATGCTTAGCATGCACCGATGCATATAACCCCTTAAAAAACTTTGATTTCTACATTATTTCAGGCACCATTTTGTGAGTCCATAAGAATGCATTGATATGTATATATTTTAATTAATTGTTTTTTTACAAATATTTTTTTTATAATAAAAATGTTTTTTATATTTATGTTATTGCATTTTGATATAATGATTACATCAATGTCTTATCCAACGGATTACACCTTTGTTATTTGAAACAATGTAAATCGTTCACATATCAATTAATTAGTTATTTGCAACAATATAATTCATTTACATATTATTTAATCAACAACACAACATTTTACAACATTTGACAATGCAATAAAATAACAAACCCATTTTATTATATATGAATAAGAGACCCATGGCCATACAAAATGAGACAACGTAAAGGTCCACAATAGTCAAAATGGAACTAATATGTAATTGTTACAGTTATTGGTAACATGTCCTCATGCAATTGGGACATTATGTCCACTACATTAAGCAAAATCCCTGATTTTTACATACCAATATTACAAAACATACAACTTGCAGTAACATTCAATTATATTGATTTCCATTCATCACTTGAACTATTGTCATTTCTCGAGTTGTGTGCATCCCTAATTTCTTGATCAGTTGTAGGTGATATTGTACTTTTGTTATTTAAACATATATTTTCTTGCTCAAATTCTTTTTGACGTTCCAACTGCGCATGTTCCATCTACAAACATAGAAATAAAGTGTAATAAGTAAATCTACATTTATAATATAGTAGAATATACATAATTTCATAAATAAAAAAGCATACCATAGCAACAAGTGATTCATAAACCATACACATGATTTCGAAACTTTGTCTCATGTTGTGTAACAAAAGATCTTATGTTGGCTCCTCTCCATACTTTGTTTCCAACATGTTTAATACACCATGGCAAAGAATATTCGGTATAATTAATATAAAGGTTTCTTATTGTTCCATTAATTATAAAACAAAGGAAGTTAAACAACATAGCTACTTACAAAATTTTCAATTAAACCTTGATACTTCAACATATACTCATAACCCTTAGTTAACTCAATGTTGATCAATTGTTCGGTTAGATCTTCTTTGTATGCTAACACCTATTAGAAGACATCCCTCGACCAATGTATATTAATTATTTAAATATAAAGATCACAACACATGAAAACTTAAATAACATAAAAAATGTAAGTACTCACAAACTTTGTGATCAATCTTTTTTTCCTTGTCATCCCATCTTATGTGCTGATTGGGTTCCATTTTATTTTCTTTTCTACAATAAAACAATTGAAAATTAGTATTTAATATGATAAATAAATTCGATGTACATAAAATAATAAATGAATGATCACATACCTTTGATGCACGTTGTTGTTGGGGTGCATCTTCCTGTGATGCAATTATGTTTAATTCTCTTATGATCTCCTTGTAAACTCTTTTGGACATCCCTACCAGCATGTATTGAATTTCCCCTAGTTTGTCACTTGGAATTTTCATAATATTTTGTTGATATACATTCGTGATCAATTCAATGTTTTCATTTAACTACCCATAGGATTTCCCTTGTCTTTTTTTTTGTTTGTTTTCCTTTATTTGTTTTGCTTCTCTTTTATCAAATTTTTTCCAACACTTAGTCATTTTTCAAGTAATGGAGAGAGGGGGTAGAAAAAGTATTGGATTCACATGTCTGTAGGTCTGCAGGTCTGCTATCCCGCGTTCTACATTTACACCTCTTACTTCCACATCCTCTATAATGCACTTTTCTCCTTTTTCATACTTAGTTAATTTTCTTGAGTCTCCAGGTCCACAGGTCTGCAACCCCGCGTTCCCCAAAATGCACTTCTCACTTTTTTGTTTCCCAAATTGTACCTTTTTCATTTTTTGAACACTTAATCAATTTTCATAAAAAGTGGATGCGGATCCACTTACCATACAATAACCTTTTTCTAGTCCCTAGGTCCACAAGTCTGCAGGTACGAAGTCCCACATTCTCCAAAACACACCTTTTACTTATTTGATCTGAAAAATGACTATTTCCAATACTTAGCCATAATTCCAGTTTCGGTGCATAACTCCTCACTTTTCCTCATATCTGCATTAGTAGGTCCATAGGTCCACAGGTCTAGATTCCCGTGTTATACAATTTTCACTTCCCATTCCTCATTTTACACTTTCATATTTAACTTCTTTCATACACCATGACATCACATCACCACTTCCCATCACATTTATTGTCCCCGCCACATCAACTACCACTTGTGAAAGCATAATGGCATTATTAAATTCACGAAACAATCATTAAAACTTGCAATAAATTCAAAAATCATGTAAGTCGACATTATTAAAAGAAATATTTATGATTGATTGAACTATGAGGACAATATGTGGTGAAATTAAGTAAAACAATATATGCCAAGTTGTAAATATCGACAATAGAGCCACCTTTTGTCAAAACCAGAAAAATAATGTCAAGTAAGAAAAAAGATTTATGTTGCGGAGATACACTAAACACACTTGGGCATAAGGATCAAGAGTTTCTATGGTCAAGATCATATAATTACTACAAAAATATTCCTCCGCCTAAGAAGAAAAAAAACTTAATTTGGACCCCGGGAATAACATTAGCAGGTTTTGTTCTGGAAGTGACAGACTTCAAAGAAATTGTTCAATGGTGTGCAAACAAGTTCAACTCCGAGAAACAAATAATCCAATTGCTAGGACATCAACCCATCTATATATCTCCTTCACAATTCTCCAGAATGCTATGAATCCCTACACCTACCTTGATATTAAAAAATGAAGAGGTCGACAAATTTCAGAAGCATCATAAAGGAGGGGAGAGGTTTCTAAGCAATTATTTGGAGGACCCAAGCAGTAACCCTGGTGCTTCCAGTATTGATGTAACTTCATTAAAATACCCATACAAAGAATTTGCATGGTTGTTCAGCCACATTATTGGTCTGGAATCTGCTGTGTTTATACCAATAAATGTTATATATTCCCTGCATTATGCTTTGCATGAAAGCGCCATTATAGATTGGGGTTATCTCATTTCAAGTGAAATTTATTTCCAATTGAATAACCTTAAAAAGACTCGAAAGTTTTATATGAATTCTTACCTCATTTTCACCATCGCTTATGGCCACGTGTTTGAAAACTTTCCAAGGGAAAAACATGTTGATTTTAAGTTAGAACTAGTTTGTGCATGGTATTCAATTTTGTATAGACATAAAGGTCAATACAATTTTTACCCAGTCCATAACAATTTCATTTCAGAATTTGAAAAGTTGATTTTTGGTCATAATACATCACGACTGTCTCTCGAAGCAACTACCTTTCTCTTTGGGAAAGGAGTTTATGAAACTTATGAATAATTTGTTGTTATCAGGTTGTTTGGTAGTGAAGAAAAGCCTTTTCTTCTCCCGTTCTATGTATTAGATAGACTATTTGCCGAGGAAATGTGCAGGCAGTACAAGACTTGGGCCCATTTCTTCTATAATAAGAGAAAAAAACAATTCATAACCCTACCATGGAAAATTGGGGAATTTAATGTGAAGCATATAACCCACCTTGATGAACTAGCAGGACATAATGGACAACTGGGCTTAAATAAAGCTAAATTAGTTAAGGGTTTTGACCCAGATAACAAATTCACTACACACATGAAATTGATTAGGTACTCTTCATATTTCACTAAAGTTGAAAAATTTCATGAGGGTGGTGGAGATAATATAGATCTCCATGAAATTGCGGTATACCAAGTTTCAGATGACATGGAAGAAATAAATAGCACTAATGAAGGTCACAAACTATTAGAAAAATAGGATCGCAGAGCAATAAAATAAAACAAATGCGGAAATAAAACACATAAGATACACAATACAATAGAGATACAGATATATGTTGTTCACCCAGTGTGGGCCACGTCCACTAGAGAAATTTTCAGGTCCTTCCTTTATTATTATCCAACAAATGAAGGGATACAACCTACGACACACCCACTGTAACTTCCTATTCTTTCTCTCACAATATCCTCTCTCAGAATACAATATTCACAATGATGCATAACCGCAATACATTTCCCTTAGAAAGAGGGTTTCCTTCTAGGGAAAAAAACCCTAACATAACTTCTACCGTCAAATCTGCGACCTTATAATGAACGATCCATATTTACAATGAAATTACAATATACATTTACAAGGAAAATTTTCCTTCGGGGGCCCGCTTGCTCCCAAACCCCCCAGCCAGGGGGATGGACCCCTCGGACCCCACAGAGGGGGTAAACCCTCTCTGCACTCCACTGCGTGGAGGAGTGTACATTCTTCCAGGGTGTAAAGTCTTCATGGGGTATAAACTCGTCTGAAAACAAATACCTTTGAATCAGGAAGATAATCAGGCTCCACAACCAACAATCTCCCACTTGGATACTAATATCAACAACTCCACCGCTATTGTATCTGATGGACTATAAACCTTCTTGGACCTGGAAAAATTATAATATTCATATTCATGCTTGAATACCAACTGAAACTGAGCATGAACTCAGTTTCTCCCTGGTTACTCCCTTAGTTAACATGTCTCCAGGATTATGGCTAGTGTGTATCTTTTTCAACTTCAAATATCCATCTTCCAAGATGGATCATATGAAATGGTACCTGAGCTATATATGCTTAGTCTTCGAATGGACGGATAATTTATTTGCAAGATGAATGACACTCTCACTGTCACAGTACAACCTTCTATTCTCCTACTTCTTTCCCAATTCTTCCATAAACCTCTGTAACCAAATCATTTCTTTACTAGCCTATGTAGCAACAACATACTTTGTCTCTATTGTTGAAAGTGCAAAAACCTTTTTCATTTTCAAAAGCCAACTTACTATTGTTCCACCTACAGTAAAAACATACTTGTGGTGCTCCTCATGCTATCTTTATCACTTGCCATATTTGAATCAACATATCCCTGTAGAACAATGTTTGAACCTTCAAACCATAATGCACGAGTAGAAGTACCTCTCAAATACCTGAGAATCCACTTTACTACCTCCCAATGTTCTTTACCTGGATTGTTCATATACTTTCTCACAACTCCCACTGCATGAGCAATATCTGGTCTTGTGCAAACCATCATAGACATCAAGCTGCCAACTGCTGATGAATAAGGGACCCTGGACATGTATTATATCTCCTCCTGTGTCTCGGGACACATTTCCTTAGTTAATTTGAAATGGCTGGCCAAAGGTGTACTAACTGGTTTTGCATTCTTCATTCTAAACCTCTCCAACACCTTTTCTATGTACTCACCCCGAGACAATGTCAATTTGCAATTTTTGTTGTCTCTTGTTATTCTCATACCAATGATTTTCTTTGCAGCACTCAAATCCTTCATTGCAAATGAATTATATAATTTCTTCTCGAGCACATTTATATCCTACATATTAGACCCTATAACAAACATGTCATCTACATACAATAGCAAGATAATATAGCTTCCATTTTCTAGCCTTTTAAAATAAACACAGTGATCAAAATGACATATACTATAACCTTGTTCTGTCATAAAAATGTCAAACTTCAAATACCATTGCCTTGGAGCTTGCTTTAGGCCATACAAGCTCTTCTTCAACCTGCATACCAAATTTTCCTTTCCTTTGACCTCATACCCCCGTGGCTGCTGCATATAAATCTCTTCCTCCAAATCCCCATGGAGAAAAGTTGTTTTTACATCCAACTGTTCAAGATGCAAATATTCTACTACCACAAGACTTTAAATAGTCATAATTGAAGTCATTTTAACAACAATAGAAAATATTTCATCAAAATCTATACCTTTCTTTTGTGAAAACCCCTTTACAACAAGTCTAGCCTTGTACCGCTTTTTCCCTCCATCTTCTTCCTTCAACTTGCAAACCCATTTATTCTGCAATGCTCTTTTTCCTGCAGGAAACTGAACCAAGTCCCAA
>ML809560.1:217765-229850 GCA_009831015.1 Picea engelmannii | reverse complement strand
TTGTCACTAATAATAGCAACTGCCACTAAAAGAAGTGTAAAAATGGCTAAATCACATGCCTAAACCTATAAAATAGATAACTCACACCTAACATGACTATGATAGGCTGAAAAGTGTGAGTTTAATAACTGATTAGCTAAACATGCAAATTTTACTAAAGAAAGAGGGTAAATCCCTAAAATCAAGGGACAATTTCCTTGATTTAAGGAGGAAGTGCACTCTCGTTCCTTTAGGAGTTTAAAATATGCATGGAGGTTGGAAAAGAGTCAATAAGTGGAGTTATAATTAAGTAACTCAAGATTAACTCATTAATATCCCTAAATTTAGGGAAAACTCCCTAAAAGCAAGGAAAGTGTCTGCTACCCTCTCTAGAAAGCCAAATCAAGTGAGGAAAAATGCACTAGGATGCAAAACTATCAAAACTGAAGTAAAGCTACAAATAAACTCTATCAAAATGATCAAAACTAAAGAAATTAATTTATCAATACTATTAAATAAACCTATCTGGATTAGTGCTCTGCAGAGTAACCTAGATCTAGGAAGAAAAAGAAATAATGATATAATTAAACAACTCTACAACCTGCAACAAAATATAATAGTTAACACACATCCATGGATGTCCCTCTATGATATACACAATTTAGAAAACAATCTACAATTAAGGAAAGTGTACAGGAAGATGAATTAGATAACCAAACTGCAATTTAAAATATACAGACAACAGGAAAATGAAATGAGAAATCTACACAATAAAGACATAATTTCAAAATCTAAGGAAATTAGATAACTTTAAATATGTACAAATGGAAATAATCACCCAGACCACTGGTGGGCCCCCCAGTAGGTCGTGGCTACTTTCCAACAACAAAACACAGTCTTAACTCAATGCAATTCTATCATTAATGAAAAAAGCGAAATCTGAACAAAATTTGTAGAGAATGTCTAAATTACACAATGAAATTCTTCTCCATAATTCTTGTCTATGGTCTTGCCACTACTGGTGGTATTTATAGGTGAATTACAACTCAAGAGTTCGACCACTGGAAGGGTCGACCCCCTCTAAAAATAGAAAATTCATTAAATGAGCTGCTAATAGCTTTGGCTTCGAGAAACTGAATGAGCCACTTAGTGATTAGCATAAATGCCTAATCTGAGATGTCAAGAGCTTAGTAGCTGGAGGGCATGAGGGGGAACAAAACCCAGGTCATCGATTCACCCATCATAGGCTGCCAATGCAACAATTGCCAACTCCTCTGTGCTCTGAGTGTTGGATCGCATGCCAGATGAAGTGTCGGATTGCGTACCAGATGGAGTGTGGGATGGAGTACTAGATGGAAAATTACATTGTGAATTCACCCCGTGACACAAAGATCGCACATTAGTTCATTCTAAACATTAAATCGAACTGAATCTAACTCAAACCCATTGCAAAAAATCAATTATGCATACATGTTACAAAGCCATGATGATTCGATACAAAATCCTTCAAAAACTTCTTCAAAATGGTTGATAACACATATAATACCAGTACAAAAAGGATTCAATCATCATCATAAAACAACCAAATCATGAGCCCAACATTACTCCCATGCCTAAGGATTTGCAGGTCCCACTACAAACAAAAATGAATTACCCACTATGACTAGACTTGTTGAGAAGGGGATGGATTAGCTTTAGAAGCTTCTTTCCATGAAGACTTTATCTTGGCCCTCTTGCGGTGTTTCAATTGTGCATGAAGGCTATGATTGTCATTGGTCATTTGATCAACCAATCATTGGATGGGATTCACTTTTTCTTGTAATACTGCATTATCATGGTGGAGATGCATATCCATGGTCTTCCTCTCTTCCAACTGTTGCAGTAGCTGAAAATTTTCTTGTTGTAATTTTTCAATGGCTGGAGTATGATCAGATATCTCAGAGGAGGACTTACATCCCTTGAAGGATGTAAAGAGTCTATCATTTTTGGCATCTGGTGTAGGTATCTCTGAGGTAGGAGTAACAAAGTGCTTGTGAGAGGAAATAGGTGTAGGTTTTACTGTTCTATTGGGCTCCAACTCTTCTACAGAAACTTCCTTGAGCATTTTATCTGGGCTTTCAAGATCATAAGACAATTGGATAGGGTCCAGAGTGTTTGGAGGTTTTACATTAGGTTTTCCACTTTCACATTGGGTACTTCTTCGAAAATATTCCCCTTTGAACCAATTGGATCCTCTTCTATCGGTAGGGATTAAAGGAACATATTGTTGGAATGAATCTTGTAACTTATTAGGTTTATGATCAACAAGTGTTGAGGGAAATGGAGAATTATTACCAATATTTTTTGTTTTCTTTCCCGATGAGGCTGCAGGGGAATCAACAATTTTATTGGCCCTTTTGATCAGACAAAGAGATAGTTCGAGTTGGAGGGTTTGGATTCTGTTAGAGTCGAGTAGTCACCGATGATAAAATGTAATCTTTCAAGGTTATTGTTGGGATCCTAGGTCAAATGTTTATATCTTGAAATAAAATTTGGCATGCCTTTCTATTGTCAAATGATTTGTGAGCCATCTCCTCCGCTATGTCAACAAGACATTGAAGGCATGTAACGACCCTAGTTGAATAAATGTTTAAAGATTATGAAGTAAAATTAATTAAAGAAAATAATTGTGGTTAACTAAGTAATACTTTAACTATAGATCACATTTAATGACCTGAGCAATAAATTTAAGCAATCAATGAGAAATGTTATAAAATGGTTGTGTATGTAGAGAGGGATAGCCTATGGATCCCGAGAAGATAAAACATTAATGGAGGGATAAGGGACGGGGAAGAGGATAGGTAAGGGAGTAAAGGAGGAGTCGGTGAAGGAGGGATAAGGGAGGAACGGAGGTTGATAGGAGATATTATTCAGACGGAGGATGAAGGGGATGGATTCAGAGGACTATGAGATTTGTTGTGAGCACAAAGTTTTTGGTTGTGGCTTCTGATCAGTTGAGGCACTGAGTTGCTGGAGGTTTTGGGCACGGGGGCCAGGATATCCATAGATATCCTAGAGCTAGGTAGTTTTCCTAGTTGGCAGGGAGGACAGTAGGTTTGGGCAGTTATTCTTTGTTTGTGGCAGGGCTGATCTGTGTATCATGTAGCAGGAAGGAAACAACAAGGCAACAAGGCAACATAAATTAGCATCATAACTAGGTATTTGTTAAGTTATGTATTTATTTCATTCTTCCATGCAAACATTATTCATTGATAAATCTAAGTTACTGAAGTTGCTGTTATGAAAATCAATACTATGCTATGAAGTTATTGTCTCAGTTTATGAAATAAATTTCTTATGAAACTTAATGATGTTTAGAATTATTTGGCTGTTACATATGGTATCAGAGTGTCTTAGTTTGAAATCTGGGCCTAAGGGCCAAAACCCCGAGTGTTAACTCCAGCCATGCTTAAACTACAAACAAAACACGTTCAATTTGACCCAATATGACTGATACAGTATCCAAAAATATACAGGTAGTACCCCTACCTTACCCAAGTAAATAATATCATATATCACAAGCAACAGCTTTAGGCAATACCCTTTAACTGGATCATGAATGGATACTACAGTCTTAGTCTGAATATTTAAAGGAACGCCCTTTAAATTAAGTGACAACAAACCAGATAGTTGAAGGATCAGTTTCCACAAAATGGCTACCCTTAAAGCAGCCGGATAAATCTATTAAGCACGAAAAAGAGAGTTGATAATTTAATTTTATTTGAGCAATACTTTTCAATGAAGTTTCAGGTAAGATAGACACCTGAAATCGATGAAAATGTCGAAGGGAAGCATCTATTGAAGGCTTGAAGTCGGAAAATTTAATGACTGAACGAATTATACTATATAAAATGAAAAAAGGACATTTGTAGGACCTTGAAAAGGCCTACTTCATCTCGAACTTAACTAAATGAGGAACTTGCCAATGTGCAGCAGGAAAAAGGAAATTTTGATGACTTGTATTGCGCAGGAAGTGTGTAAACTACTTGTCTATATTAGCCTCGATGAATCTTTAATAATGAAAAATATCAGGAACTATAGTCCCATACAAATTTTAACAGTACCAAGGAAAACTGTCTATTACGCAGGAGAAAGGATCTGAGCCGTCAGATCTCGGGTGAAATCCCGTCAGCCGTTAGATCTCGAGAAGTTGCACAAGGTTTAAGTCCTAGTGTGAAGAGGAGGAGTCCCGGAAGAGTCATCGAGATATCAGAGTCATCAAGGTTTTGTTAAACCAGAGAATTGATACCTTGTGGTTCTTGAAATCCCAAGGACGGATCCTAGCCATTGATCTCGGCAGGACATGCGTCAGCATTCTAGGGAGGCATCGGGAATTTACCCATCAGCGATTTCAGGAGTGTAGAATCGTTGCGTCAAGGAATCGCGATCCGCGATTTCTTGATAGGATTGGAGCCATCCAAATAGCACAGACATGTGTCAGGAGATCCCACAGAGTCAGAGATCAGGGAATTGAATGTCCTGTGTACATGACAACGGAAATCGCAATATCCCGATAAGCGATTTCCCAATGGGTACAAGGACAGAGTGGGGACCACCAGGGTTAGAGTGGTGGACAGGTGTCGTGTCACACCGAACGATTGCAGATCGGGGTTCGGGAAAAGACAAGTCCCGAAAATCATAGGTTTTGGATTCATGAACTCGTGAACTATGATACACTGAGGGAGGACATGTGTCAATAGGTCAAATCTAACGGGGGTCAACACCAAGTGGCATCGGGGATCGGGAGTAGGGGATCCATGAGGACAGTGGACCACGACAGTGCAAGTGTCGATTTCCTGACGAAAAAATTCCCGATAAAAGCAAGGAAACCCGACGAGATCTGAGCCGTTCATTTTGACGATGCGTGTCAGAGGATCCCGAGGAGTTGGGGTTCAGCATATCAGACTTTCTGGAGGCGAGAAACTCTTGCAGCTCGGAGTCACAATTCGCGATATACCAACGGAGGAGTCATGTAGGCAACGACGAGAGATAGTGGAAGACAAGTGTCAAAGGACCAGGTGTTGGAATTGCAAGAATAGATCACAGTCATGGATCTCAGACAGGACGTGCGTCAAGGATCCAGGAAGAGTCGGAGAATCGGGAAATCGACATTCCTGAGGTCGAAGGAAACAGGACATTGAAAGTCCCAAAATACCGATGTAATCAGGATCTTCCGTTGGAGGGATGCGTGGCAATCATCTAGCACCATCGAAGAAAGCTCCACAGGAGGGCTTCATCGGGAATAGGGATATCGAGAGTCCCAGGAACATAGCAACAAGAGTTGCAAAATCGCAAAACGTGATTTACCGATAAGCCAAGGGACAATGGGGCCCCACGGAAGGGTAAACAGTGGACAGGTGGCATCGTGGATCGGGACATCGCGAGTTTCATGGAAAAGGTGTCCATACATGACGAAATTGTGAACCCTAAAATCCCGACATAATTAACTTAACTCTTAACCCTTAATTTAAAAGAATTAATTAATGAATGTTTAATTAAGACTTAATCGCATTGGGTATCGGGATATCGAGAATTCCGTAGACATGAGGTTCATGCAATTCGATATTGCGATATCCGAAATCCTGATAAGGGATAAGACTGCAGTCACAAAGAAAAGGCTGTGTGGACCACGGGCATAGCTTGGATGGCTAATGCGCTAGGAGCATATCGGGGATCGGAGAGTCGTGAGTCCTAAGGACTTGTGAGGTTCAACATTAGGAACCTCGAAACTCTGATGTAGGATAGGGCAGGGGTCACATGGAACGACGATCATATCAGAGGGATGTCTAGCCTGGAGGGCTAGCACATAAAGTGTCGTATTGGTGAATCGACCATTGAGAGTTTGAGGGAACATAAATTCTCGACATAGGGGATTACGAAACCCCGAATCCTAATAAACAAAATTCCTAGGGGAAAATTCAGCCACGGTCCCGGGCAGAGGCCGTGAAGAAATGGGAAAGACCTGAGGGTCATATATTGACCAGTGATTCATGGGGGGAATCCAAAGAGCCACTTCAGCTCGATTGATGAAATTGAACGATCCTGTATACACATATAACAACATATATACAGATATAACAACAAGTATACACAGATGAGTAAATTTATAAATGCAAATGAAATAAATTAAAAGCAAAATACCAAAATTAGTACAGAGCTGGAATTACAAGCAAATAATTTTGTTTCAAAAGAGGAAATTACCATTCATTACCACAGCGTAAGGAAGGTTTATGTGAATTCTTGACTCAATCGACTCAGCATTCTTCAGGAAGGTACTGAAGCTATGCACAAGTTGGCGGACTAAATCGTGCCTCTTACCATACCTGAGAGCAAACTCCAGAAATTGTACATACTTGGGATTGGTTCCCAATATTGTAGAGAGACTGGACTTCAGGTCCTGGATCTTATCAGTGACCATATCAATATACTCTATTTCTGCAAATGATCTGGCAGGAGATACAGCAATACCCAGCACTAGCAAGGTACTCAGAACAATGGCAAAGATGTGAGCCATGGCAAGGGAGATTCTGGAAACCTCTGAATAGAGCAGAGGAAGATCTGTGGTGGACAAAGAATGATACGAGGAAATTTCCCGCGGATGAGAAAGTGGAGGTAGTGGAAGGCCGTGTAGAGAGTCGAAAATATGACAGGTGTAGAATGATGGGGTTAGATACGAGGAATATTGAGGAAGCCAGACGAGCACGTGGAACCTATGCGTGCCTGAATCCTTGTGTGTACATTTAATTATTTTATATATGATTTAAAGTGTTAAAAATTATTTAAAATAAATTAAATAATTTAGTATAAATAATTTATATATAAATAAGGCCAAGATAGTTTAAATTAAAGTAAAGATAATTTGGGTTAAATTAGTGTAATAATAATTTTAAATTAATAATTTTATTTAAGTGTAAGGTTAATCTACCCTAAAGTTTGATGTTAACCAAGCTTAGACGCTTAATCCTAACCCAAACCTAGCCAATACCCTGATGGAGTAATGTCTGTTTATAGACAAGTAAAGAAAACTTACGCCTAACCCTGTTTCTAGTTTGAGTAGCACCAATTTGAAACGTCCTTGAACTCACCCTGACAACTTTGGGGTGATGTAGGTTAAAGTATACAAGATGGTCAAGACTCGAAGGGGTTGAGGCAGGGGAGCATCGACACAGGCACCGCCAACACCACCAGCACTACCACCACCATCACCCGAACTAGCCCTCACACTGCGCTCGTTGGAAGCCATTAACGATACTTTAAAGGGGCGTCAACCGGAAGGGACTGAAGTGGAACCTCCACCATCTGGAACAGGTAATCCATAAGTGTCAAGGGATTCATGGGGAGAATTTCCACCTGAAGACATCACGTAAGAATTGTAGAATATCAAAATTCCAGAGTTTGTCGGAGGTCGGGCCAGTGAACACGCGGAAGCATGATTGGAAGGAATGACAAGGTGCTTTTCCTTAAGGGACTATGCGTCCAATTCAAAGGCCAAGATCACAATTTTCCAGTTAAGAGACAACACCTTGAATTGGTGGGGCAACTTGGAAAGACAACTACACCTTACCCCCGACACAGTATCTTGGGAACTTTTCGAGGAGAGGTTCCGAAGGAAATACCTACCAGCATACTACAAGGAACAAAAAGTAGGGTAATTTCATGCCTTAGTACAAGGAAACAGAACTGTAGAAGAATATGAGATCAGGTTTATGGAACTGGTCAAGTATGTTTCGTATATGGACAATGACCAATGACAGGCAGAGTGATTTTTTTATGGATTGAACCCGAAGATAAGAGCTATGGTGCGGATGTGGAAACCGTCTTCAGTAGAAGAAGTGGTAGAAAATGCACGTTACGCAGAAGAACACATGAAATTAACAGGAGGTACAAGATCGACATTTCCGCATCGCCCTGGATTCGTAGGAAATACCCCGAGGACATTTCCTAGGGGAGGGGGCTCAAGGCCACCACCATATGGTAACAGGGTCGTGCCAAGGACTGTAGCTGCAGGAATTTCAATGGAAGCTAGTGCAACATCTCGTTCATCGCCAATGGTGCAGACAGGTCCACGACCATCTCGGGGAACAATGAGTAGGGGCAGGGGTTCCAGGGGAAGGAACTCATTTCAAAGACAGACACATAACAATGCACAGGTTCAATCTGGTGTTACCTGTTGGGGGTGTGGGGGACCCCATTACCATCGTGACTACCCAGAGTTACAACCAGGGTTTGTGCATAGAGAAGGAAAGGCACCGATGGGGAGAGAAAGTAGAAACCACTAGATTTACGCAGTGGTTAATAACCGCCAGGCTGAACATCAATCCATCGTAGTGGAGTTATCAAGTATAGTAAATCATATCAATATTAAGATTTTGTTTGATTCTGGTGCGACAGATAGTTTCATTTCACCATCTGCATTAGAAAAGAATGGGCTGGTAGCCTACGAGCACGATGAATTTAAAGAAGTCGAGATGGCTTCGGGGGAGAAACAAGATGTAGGACCTAGTGTCAATAATTTTATAGTAGACCTGGGAGTGTGTACCACTAGGTTAAAGGTATACGTCACTGCTCTTGGGGCATATGACCTAATACTTGGAATGGATTGGTTAGGAGCTCATCGATCTTTGGTAGATTGCTTCGCAAAGAGGGTGCTTTGTGTTGATGATGAAGGAAGACCGATAGAGATCCAGGGATTACAGAGAAAAGTGTCATTACGCTTTATATCAACTATGAAGTTCAAGTGATGCTTGATACAAGGGTGTTGACTTTATGTAGTGAAATCAGTGAATGAAAGGAAGGGGCCCTCATTGGGTCAGTACCCAGTATTTTCAGAATTTCAGGATGTTTTCTTGAACGAGTTACCAGGGTTACCTCCTGAAAGGGAGCTTGATTTTACTATAGAGCTAAAACCTGGTGCAGAACCAATCTCCAAGACTCTGTATCGGATGACAGCACCAAAACTTTGTGAATTGCAAATGCAGTTGAAGGAGTTACTGGACTTAGGGCTAGTAAGGCCCAATGTTTCATCTTGGGGTGCATCGGTAATTTTTGTAAAGAAGAAGGATGAATCCTTACGACTGTGTATAGACTACAGGGACTTGAACTGTGGTACAATGAAAAATAGGTACCCAATGCCGTGAATAGATGACCTCTTCGATCAAATGAAAGGAGCAGCGGTATTCTCAAAGATCGATTTGCGATCTGGGTATCATCAGTTAAGGATTAAGGAAGGTGATATCCCAAAAACTGCCTTTCGGACTCGATCTGGACATTACGAGTTTGTTGTAGTACCTTTCGGATTGACCAATGCACCAACAGTATTCATGAGCCTCATGAATGGTGTATTTCGGAAGTACTTAGATCGATTTGTACAAGTTTTTCTAGATGACATACTCATCTATTCCAAGTATGAAAGGGAACATGAGGAACACTTGCGAATAGTGTTGTCTTGTCTTAAAGAGAAGAAATTGTATGGTAAGCTATCGAAGTGTTCCTTATTCCAGAAAGAGATCCACTATTTAGGTCATATCATTTCCGGCGAAGGAATCTCGGTGGACCCAGAAAAGGTAAAGGCCATTATGGAATGGCCAATGCCGAAAAATGCCCATGAGGTGAGAACCTTCATGGGGCTAGCGGGTTATTACCGGAGATTTGTGGAAGGATTCTCAAAAATAGCGAAACCCATCACCACTTTGCAATGCAAGGGGGTCAGGTATGAATGGACAAAAAAATGTGATAGTGCATTCATTGAGCTTAAGAGATTACTAACTAGTGCGCCAATTCTACGAGTGGCAGATATGGAAAAGGACTTCATGGTCTGCACGGATGCCTCGAAACAAGGGTTGGGGGCCGTGCTAATGCAGGATGGAGGAGTGATAGCTTATGTGTCAAGGAAGCTGAAGAAACATGAAGAGTTATACGTGACTCATGATTTAGAGTTAGCAGCTGTAATGCTAGCTCTGAAACTTTGGAGCCACTATCTTGTGGGGTGAAACTTTGAACTCAAAACAGATCATCAAAGTTTAAAACATCTCTTCACTCAAAGAGATCTGAATGCCAGGAAAAGGCGATGGAGTGAGTTTATGAGTGAGTATGATTTTGGTATTTCATACATAAAGGGAAAGGAAAATGTGGTCGCAGATGCCTTGAGTAGGATACCATGTATCTTCTCCTTGGTAACCTTAAAGATCAGTCTAAAGTAACATGTGTTGACACAACTACTAGGAGACAATTGGTATTTAAAGGTCACTTTAAACCTCCAGAGTGGGAGGTAGTTAGACCCAAAGTATGAAGGATATAATCTAGAAACAGACGGATTGTGAAGATATCGAGGAAGGATGTACATCCCGGAGAAAGGGGATATTCAAAGCATCATACTAAAGGAGGCCCATAGAGCACTTTATTGCGCACATCCGAGTGTGAAGAAGATGTACGCAGAGATGAAGAAACTCTTCTTTTGGGTAGGCATGAAGCACGACGTAGTCCATTTCATTTCCAAATTCCTAGAGTGTCAACAGGTGAAGGCCGACCACCATCACCCGGCAGGCCTCCTACAACCACATGATGTCCCTATGTCCAAGTGGGAAGTCATCTCTATGGATTTTGTTGTAGGGTTGCCACTCACATACCATAGACATAATGCCATTCTTGTGATAGTGGATAAGTTAACCAAGAGTGCTCATTTCATTCCAGTTAGAGACACTTACGATGTTACTGATGTGGCACGAGTGTTCATAAGAGAGGTTATCCATTTTCACAGGGTACCAAAGAAGATTATTTCAGATAGGGACTCCAGATTCACTTTTAGATTTTGGACAAGTTTACCATCAGCATTGGGGACTCAGTTGAATTTAAGCACAGCTTATCATCCTGAAATAGATGGGCAAACTAAGAGAGTAAATCAAGTTATGGAAGACATTCTTAGGATGTATGTAATGGATAATCAAACCCAGTGGGAGAAGTACCTACCTTTGGTAGAGCTTGCCTACAATAACAGTTATCATAGTTCCATTGGAATGCCACCCTACGAAGCTTTGTTTGGGAGGCCATGTAGAACACCATTGAGTTGGGATAGACTAGAAGACCGAGTAACAGTTGGGCTATAATTGATTCAGGAAATGGAGGAACAGGTGATTCAGATCAGGCAGAGACTAAAGGAAGCACAGGATAGACAGAAAAGTTATGTGGATGCACACAGGACCGACCGAAGTTATGAAGTGGGGGACCAGGTTTTCATTCGTATCAGGCCTAATAAGAGTACCATACGGTTCAGGAAGGGGACAACCAGGATTACCTGAGGCCTATACACTTTATTTCCTAGTCACAGTGAAACTATTAAGTGATACACTTAAACTTTAAAATTTATGAACTTTTATGAATGTTGAAATGTTATCGATGATGATGCATGTAACGCGATCTATTATGTGAATGTGAATTTTATGAATGTTTAAATTTTATTGATGATGATGTATAAGATGCGACATACTGTGAGAAAGTGAAAGTAATGAATGTTTAAAATACTACTAGAATGATGTTGGATACAATGCAATCTATTTTGGGTAAATGATAATCTTGTGAATGGGTGACGAGTTTGAATTATGGGATATTATGAAATCTAATTCTAATTGAAAAAACTTTGATGTTAATGTATCGGTACGGGGATACCAATATGAAATGATGAAAGTATGCAATTATATGATGATAATGCATAGAAATGTATGAGTTGTGTTGCAGACTAACCTGCAGGTTATGGGTTATGAAATAACCAAGAGATAATGATGATGAAAGTGGATATCAGGACTACTAACCAAGAAACATTATGGTATGAATAATGTATGTGAAATTTATATTGATTGGATGCATTGCTATGATATCTGGACTAGTGCATGATTTTGGTACTAACACTGCCTAAAACTGAATAAACGATGACAAAACCTCCAGCAACACGGTGCCCCTATATGTTCCATTGTAGGGTGTTGACCCTAGTTCTGTTAGGAGGGGTGGAGGCATTTCCCACCGTGTATCCTCCATTGTAGGGTGTTGACCCTAGTTCTGTTAGGAGGGGTGGAGG
>ML809560.1:197220-210876 GCA_009831015.1 Picea engelmannii | reverse complement strand
TATGTCCCTACGCATTTCTTCACCTTCATCAAGAGTCCAAGTAGGATTTTCTGGAGGCTTATTTGGTGTAGAAGTTCCCTTTTTGGGTGGCATGTTGGCCAAGTATCACTTTTGAACCTTAATTTTGAGGTGGTTCTTCTAGAAGATATTTCTTTTGTTGTATCTCCCAATTTTTTGCCCTTCTGGGTATGTAACGACCCTAATTGGTTAAATGCTTAAAGAATACAAAGTAAAATTAATTAAGGAAAGTAATTGTGGTTAACTAAGTAATAATTTAACTATAGATCACATTTAATTACCTGAGAAATAAATCTAAGCAATCAATAAGAAATGTTATAAAATGGTTGTGTATGCAGAGAGGGATAGCCTATGGATCCCGAGAAGATAAAACATTAATGGAGGGATAAGGGACGGGACGAGGGCAGGTAAGGGAGTAAAGGAGGAGTCGGTGAAGGAGGGATAAGGCAGGAAAGGAGGTTTACGTGAGGGGATTCATTCGGATGGAGGATGAGGGGGATGGATTCTGAGGACTATGAGATTTGCTGGGAGCGCAGAGTTTCTAGCTGTGGCTTTTGATCAGTTGAGGCACTGAGTTGCTAGAGGTTTTGGGCATGGGGGGCAGGATATCCATAGATATCCTAGAGCTAGGTAGTTTTCCTAGTTGGCTGGGAGGACAGTAGGTTTGGGCAGTTATTTTCTTGTTTGTGGCAGGATTGATCTGTGTATCAGGTAGCAGGAAGACAGCAACAAGGCAAAGAGGCAACATAAATTAGCATCAGAACCAGGTACTTGTTAAGTTATGAATTTATTTCATTCTGCCATGAATTTAGTAGTTATTGATAAATCTAAGTCACTGAAGTTGTTGTTATAAAAAATTAGTATCATGCTATGAAGTTTCGTTTTAGTTTATTACATAAATTGCTTAGGAAACTTAATGATGTTTAGAAATATTTGGTTGTTACATATGGTATCAGATCGTCTTAGATCGAAATCTGGGCCTAAGGGCCAAAAACCCGAGTGTTAACTCCAACCACGCTTAAACTACAAACAAAACACGTCCAGTTTGACCCAATATGACTGATACAGTATTCAAAAATATACAGGTAGTACCCCTACCTTACCCAAGTAAATAATCTCATATATCACAAGCAACAGCTTTTAGGCAATACGCTTTAACTGGATCATGTATGGTCACTACAGTTTTAGACTGAATATTCAAAGGAATGCCCTTTAAATTAAGTGACAACAAACCAGATAGTTGAAGGATCACTTTCCACAAAATGGCTACCCTTAAAGCAGCCAGATAAAGCTATTAAGCACGAAAAGAGAGTTGATAATTCAATTTTATTTGAGCAATACTTGTCAATGAAGTTTTGGGTAAGATAGACACCTGAAATCAATGAAAATGTCAAACAAAAGCTTCTATTGAAGGCTTGAAGTTGGAAAATTTAATGACTGCATGGATTATACTATATAAAATGCAAAAGGACATTTGCAGGACCTTGAAAAGGCCTACTTCATCTCAAACTTAACTAAATGAGGAACTGCTAATGTGCAGCAGGAAAAAGGAAATTTGGAAGACTTGTATCGCATAGGAAGTGTGTAAACTACTTGCCTGTAGTAGCCTCAGTAAATTTTAATAATGTAAAAATCTCATGAACAATAGCCCCATATAATTTTAACCGTGTCGAAGAGAGCAATTTTGACACCACATAATGCTCACGCAACTATATTTTTTCCAAAGGAGAGTTGCCTATTATGCAGGAGAATGGATCTGAGTCGTCAGATCTCGGGTGAAATCATGTCAGCCGTTAGATCTCGAGAAGTTGCGTAAGGTTTAAGTCCTAGTGCGCAGAGGAGGAGTCCCGGAAGAGTCATCAGGATATCAGAGTCATCAGGGTTTTGTAAAGCCAGAGAATCGAGACCTTGTGGTTCTCGAAATCCCGAGAATGGATCCTAGCCATTGATCTCGGTAGGACACACGTCAGCGTTTTGGGGAGGCATCAAGATTTTACCCATCAGAGATTTCAGGAGTGTAGAATCGTTGCGTGAAGGAATCACGATCCGCGATTTCCCAATAGGATCTGAGTCGTCCAAACAATAGGGACACGTGGTAAGAGATCCTGAAGAGTCGGGGATCGGGAATTTAGGATTTTCAAGGACAAAGAAACCTCGTTGTTGGGAATCGTGATCTGCGATATCCCGACAGTGACGTAAGCATTGTGGGACCACCAGAGTCAGAGTGGAGGACAAGTGTCCATCATCTAGGAAGAGTCGGGAACTCTATGAGCAAGAGGTCGAGAAATCTGTAGAGAAAATCCCGATACAATCAGAACCATCCATCTGTGGGATAGGTGGCAACCATCGAGAACCATCAGCATTTGGCCCCATCGGGAAATTGGGAATCCCGAGGACATGATGTTTAGGTACTTTGAATTCGCGATCCATGAAACCCCAATGAGTGGGGGCCAGCTATCGTCAAATGAGAGAAGGAGGACAAAGGCATAGTGGAGGCTAGCTGTCAGCCAATTGGGAATTCGGGATATCGGGGTTTACGAGGGCATAGAACACTCGCATGTTGGAGTCGCGATCCATGATATCCCGACAGGATCAACACCGTCCATCAGTGAGGACACGTTGCGAGAGATCCCGGTAAGTCGGAGTTTGGCATATTGGAGTTTTCGGAGTCGTGAAACTCCTGGACAATGGAATCATGATCTATGATTTCCTGACACGATCGGAGCCATTTGATTTGAGGGACGCGTGTACGAGGATCTAAAAGAGTCAGGGTTCAGCATTTTGGGGTTTCTGCATACAAAGGAATTGTTTCATTAGAAGTCATGATTTCGTGATACCCGATGGAGCGACGAGGAAGTGGTGACGTGGAGGAGAGAGCTCACACGTGCATTGGGGATCGACATTTCGAGATTCTCGGTCATGAGAAAATCATGCCAGGAGAAGTCGCGAAACCTCGAATCCCGACATAAGAGTATGACGAGTCACATGGGAAAGGGTCGTATGGGCCCAAAACATAGCCAGGAGGGGCTAAAGTCTGAAGAGGCACATTGGGATATCGAGAATCCCATAGGCACGGGATTCATGCAAATCGATAGTGCGATATCCGAAATCCCGATAAGGGATAAGACTTCGGTCACAAGGCAAGGTCGTGTGGGTCATAGGCATAGCTTGAGGGGCTAATGCGCTAGGAACATATCAGGATCGGAAAATCGTGAGTCCTAAGGACTTGTGAGGTTCGACATTTGGAACCCCGAAACTCCGATGTAGGATAGGGACAGGGTCACATGGAATGACGGTCATATGAGGGGGATGCCTAGCCTGGAGGGATAGCACATAAAGTGCCATATCGGAGATCGAGAGTCCGTGAGAACAGGAAAATCTTGGTATCAGGCATAAGGAAATCCCGAAACCCAAAATTTAAATGGGGAAATTCACAGTTAGGAGCAAAGGGTTGTGAGCAATATAGAAGACAATGCATATGCATCTAACTACATGCATATGCACAGGTGAATATATTTATAAAGAAAAATGAAATAAATTGAAAGAAGAATGCCAAAATCCGTACAGGACTAGAATTACAAGAAAATCATTTTGTTTCGAAAGAGGAATTCACCATTCATTACCACATCGTAAGGAAGGTTTATGCAATTTCTTAATTCAAATAACCCCGCGTTCTTCATGAAGGTACTGGAACTGTGCACAACATGCAGACTGAATCGTACCTCTTACCATAGCTGAGGGTCAGCTCCGCAAAGTGTACAGACAGGGGATTGGTTCCCAACATTTCAAAGAGACTGGACTCCAGGTCCTAGATCTTGTCAATGGCCATATCAATATACTCTGTCTCTGTGAAACGAACTGGAGCATATACAACAATAACCAGAGCTAGTAAAGTGCTAAGAACAGTGGTGAGGATGTGAGCCATGACAAGGGAGGTTCAGGAAGCCTCTGGACAGAGAAAAGGCAGATCTATGGTGGATGAAGATTGATGTGAGGAAAGTCCCAGTGGATGAGAACGTGGGACAGAGGAAGGACGCGTAGAGAGTCGAAAAGATGACAGGTGTAGAATTTGAGGGTTAGATACGAGGGAGCTTGAGAAAGCCAGAAAAGAACGTGGAAACCATGCGTGCCTGAATTCTATGTGTACGTTTAAATTATTTTATAAATATATTTTAAATTGTTAAGAATAATTAGAAATAAATTAAATAATTTAGTATAAATAATTTATATATAAATAAGGTTAAGTTAGTATAAAATTAAAGTAAAGATAATTTGGGTTAAATTAGTGTAATAATAATTTTAAATTAATAATTTTATTTAAGTGTAAGGTTAATCTACCTTAAAGTTCGATGTTAACCAATCTTAGACGCTTAATCCTAACCCAAACCTAGCCAATTCCCCTGATGGAGTAACGTCTGTTTACAGACAAGTAAAGAAAACTTATGCCTAACCCTGTTTCTAAGTTTAAATAGCACCAATTTGAAACGTCCTGGAACTCACCCTGATAACTTTGGGGTGATGCAGGTTAAGTCATACAATATGGTCAGGAATCGAAGGGGTCGAGGCAAGGGAGCGTCATCACGGGCACCACCGACGCCACCCACACCATCAACACCACCAACACCATCAACACCACCGACACCACCACCACCACCACCACCATCGCCCAAACTAGCCCTCATACGGTGCTCGTTGGAAGCCATTAACGAGACTTTAAAGGGGCACCAACCATCAGGGACTGAATTGGAACTCCCACCATCTGGAATGGGTAATCCAGAAGCATCAAGGAACTCCAGGGGAGAATTTCCTCCTGAGGACATCATGCACGAGTTGCAGAAGATCAAACTTCCAGATTTTGTCGGAGGTCACGCCAGTGAATGCGCGAAAGCATGGTTGGAAGGCATGACAAGGTGCTTTGCCTTAAGAGACTATGCGTCCAACTCAAAGGTGAAGATCGCCATTTTTCAGTTAAGAGCAAGTGCCTTAAACTGGTGGGGCAACTTGGAAAGGCAACTACACCTTACCCCAGACACAGTATCTTGGGAACTTTTCAAGGAGAGGTTCCGAAGGAAATACCTACCAGCATACTACGAGGAACAACAGATAGGGGCATTTCATGCCTTAGTACAAGGAAACAAGACTGTAGAAGAATATGAGATCAGGTTTGTGGAACTAGTCAAGTATGTTTCGTATATGGAAAATGACCAACGACAGGCATAGCGCTTCGTTTATGGATTGAACCCGAAAATAAGATCCATGGTGCAGATGTGGAAACTGTCTTCAGTAGCGGAGGCAGTAGAAAATGCATGTTATGCAGAAGAACACATGAACTTAACAGGGGGTACAAGATCGACATTTCCACATCGCCCTGGATTCGTAGGAAAGACCCCGAGGACATTTCCTAGGGGAGGGGGATCAAGGCGACCACCATATGGTAACATGGTTGTGCCAAGGACTGTAGCTACAGGGATTTCAATGGTAGCTAGTGCAACATCTCATTTTTCTCCAACGGTGCAGACAGGTCCACGACCATCTCAGGGAACAACTAGTAGGGGCAGGGGTTCCAGGGGAAGGAACTCATTTCAAGGACAGACACATAACAATGCACAGGTTCAATCTGGTGTTACCTATTGTGGGTGCAGGGGACTCCATTACTAGCGTGACTGTCCAGAGTTACAACCAGGGTTCGTGCATAGAGAAGGAAAGGCACTGATGGGGAGAGTAAGAAGAAACCACCAGATTTACGCTACGGTTAATAACTGCCAGGCCGAACATCAATCCACAGTAGTGGAGTCATCAGGTACACTAAATCATATCAATGTTAAGATTTTGTTTGATTCTGGTGCGATAGATAGTTTCATTTCACCATATGCATTAGAAAAGAGTGGGCTGGCAACCTACGAGCACGATGACTTTAAACAAGTCAAGATGGCTTCGGGGGAAAAACAAGCAGTAGGACCTAGTGTCGATAATTGTATAGTATACCTCGGAGTGTGTACCACCAGGTTAAAGGTATACATCACTGCTCTGGGGCATATGACCTAATCATTGGAATGGATTAGTTAGCAGCTCATCGAGATTTGGTAGATTGCTTCGCAAAGAGGGTGCTTTGTGTCGATGATGAAGGAAGACCAGTAGAGATCCAGGGTGTACAGAGAAAAGTGTTGTTACGCTTTATATCCACTATGAAGGTTAAGCAATGCTTGAGACAAGGGTGTTGAATTTACGTAGTGGAAGCAGTGAGTGAAAGGAAAGGACCCTCATTAGATTAGTAGCTGGTATTGTTAGAATTTCAAGATGTTTTTCCGAACGAGTTACCAGGGTTACCTCCTGAGAGGGAGCTTGATTTTACTATTGAGCTAAAACCTGGTGCAGAACCAATATCCAAGACTCTGTATCGGATGATGGCGCCGGAACTTTGTGAATTGCAAATGCAGTTGAAGGATTTACTGGACTTAGGGCTAGTAAGGCCCAATGTTTCACCTTGGGGTGCACCGGTAATTTTTGTAAAGAAGAAGGATGGATCCTTACGACTGTGTATAGACTACAGGGACTTGAACCATGCTACAGTGAAAAATAGGTACCCAATGCCACGAATAGATGACCTCTTCGATCAGATGAAAGAGCAACGGTATTCTCAAAGATCGATTTATGATTAGGGTATCATCAGTTAAGGATTAAGGAAGGTGATATCCCAAAAACTGCCTTTCGGACTCGATTTGGACATTATGAATTTGTTGTAGTACCTTTCGGATTGACCAATGCACCAGCAGTATTCATGAGCCTCATGAACGGCGTATTCCAGAATTACTTAGATCGATTTGTACAAGTTTTTCTAGATGACATTCTCATCTATTCCAAGAATGAAAGAGAACACGAGGAACACTTGTGAATAGTGTTGTCTTGCCTTAGGAAGAACAAATTGTATGGGAAGCTATCGAAGTGTTCCTTCTTCCAGAAAGAGATCCACTATTTAGGTCACATCATTTCCGGTGAAGGAATATCAGTGGACCCAGAAAAGGTAAAGGCCATTATGGAATGGCCAGTGCCGAAAAATGCCTATGAGGTGAGAAGCTTCATGGGGCTAGCGGGTTATTACCGAAGATTTGTGGAAGGATTCTCAAAAATAGCAAAACCCATCACCACTTTGCAATGCAAAGGGGTCAGGTATGAGTGGACAGAAGAATGTGATAGCACATTCATTGAGCTTAAGAGGCTACTAACTAGTGTTATTAGATAAATCTGTAAGTGTGGACACAAACCGATCTCCCTAGATCCACCTGGATCTAAAACAAAGAAAAACAGAATAGGATGCTTTCCTTAAGTTTTAAATATTGAATTTACTAAAAGGCAAGAATCATGGATGTACCTTATGATCGCTTCCTAGAGTCTTTGTTTCTCCCACTTCTCTCCAGTGCTCTTGTGCAGTCAAGATCAAAACAACACAAACCAACTAAAATGATAGCGATAGCATAAATTCAATATAAACCTATGTATGTGATCAAGGAATCATACAATAAAACACAACAAGCTTTATAGGAAAGAATCATATTACTGTATCATATTAAATGTGAAAGAGAGATTACAACCATTGCCTTGATGTCGTAAGGTCCCTTCCAATTTTCCTTCGTTCCCCACACACTTCGTTTCTCCAAGGAGTCTGAGACCATAGATCTAATAGCTACTCACAATCTATCTTGACAAAGCAAATCTCAAAGCCACTCTAACCAGGCCAAAGCTAACAAAGCTAACCCAAGCTAAAAAAAGCTAACTTTCTCCATGAGAACTCCTCTCCTTTTATAAGTTGAAGAAGATAAGGTGAGGAGGTTAGGATGATCCCACTAAATCATGAAAGCGAGTAAGATCCAAACCATTCGGATGCCACCTCACCATAGAAGCTTCTCCTTCTAGAAGATTCGTGAAAACGCTCATTTTTCCCATGTGCTGGAATTCTCGCACCCTAGCTATAGAGAAACCTGTGAACACCTCGCACCCTGGATATAGTGAAACCTGCGAGAATGGGTCATTCTCGCACCCTGCTTATATAGCAACCTACGAACTTCCCTTTTTATAAGGTTTTTACACAGGAAAAAACAATTTCTTTTCTCAGGAGAAGTTCTTCTCCCTTCTCTCTTTAGGAACTCAGGCCACTGTGACCCCTCTGAAGGCAACAGATAGGTTTACATCATTAATGATCATAGGGATGACGAAAAATAATGTGTAACAACTAGTGCGCCAATTCTACGAGTGCTAGATATGGAAAAGGACTTCATGGCCTGCACGGATGCCTCGAAACAAGGGTTGGGGGCCGTTCTAATGCAGGAAGGAGGAGTGATAGCTTATGCATCAAGGAAGTTGAATAAGCACAAAGAGTTATATGTGACTCATGATTTAGAGTTGGCAGTCGTAATGCTAGCTCTAAAAATTTGGAGGCACTATCTTGTGGGGAGAAATTTTGAACTTAAAACAGACAATCAAAGATTAAAACATCTCTTCACTCAAAGAGATTTGAATGCCAGGCAAAGGTGATGGAGTGAGTTTATGAGTGAGTATGATTTTGGTATTTTGTATATAAAGGGAAAGGAAAATGTGGTCGCAGACGCCTTGAGTAGGAGACCACGTATCTTCTCCTTGGTACCCTTAAAGGTCAGTCTGAGGGAACATGTGTTGACACAACTACCAGGAGACAGTTGGTATTTAAAGGTTACTTCAAGCCTCCAGAACAGGAGGCAGATAGACCCAAGGTATGAAGGATATAATCTGGAAACAAACGGATTGTTAAGATATCGAGGAAGGATGTACATCCCAGAGAATGGGGATATTCGAAGCATCATACTGAAGGAAGCCCAGAGAGCACTTTATTGTGCACATCCGGGTGTGAAGAAGATGTACGCAGATATGAAGAAGGTCTTCTTTTGGGTAGGCATGAAGCGCGATGTAGTCCATTTCATCACCAAATGCCTAGAGTGTCAGCAGGTGAAAGCCGACCACCATCACCCGGCAGGCCTCCTACAACCACATGATGTTCCTATGTCCAAATGCGAAGTCATTTCTATGGATTTTGTTGTGGGGTTGCCGCTCACATCTCATAGACACAATGCCATTCTTGTGATAGTGGATAAGTTAACCAAGATTGCTCATTTTATTCTGGTTAGAGACACTTATGATGTTACTGATGTGGCACGAGTGTTCATAAGCGAGGTTATCCATTTGTACAAGATACAGAAGAAGATTATTTCAGATAGGGACTCCAGATTCACTTCTAGGTTTTGGACAAGTTTACAGTCAGCATTGGCGACTCATTTGAACTTAAGCATAGCTTATCATCCTGAAACAGATGGGAAAACAAAGAGAGTAAATCAAGTTATGGAAGACATGCTTAGGATGTATGTAATGGATAATCAAACCCAGTGGGAGAAGTACCTACCTTTGGTAGAGTTTTCCTACAATAACAGTTATCATAGTTCCATCGGAATGCCACCATACAAAGCTTTGTATGGAAGGCCATGCAGAACACCATTGAGTTGGGATAGACTAGAAGACCGAGTGAAAGTTGGGCTAGAATTGATTCATGAAATGGAGGAACAAGTGATTCAGATCAGACAGAGACTAAAAGAAGCATAGGATAGACATAAAAGTTATGCGGATGCACACAAGACCGACTGAAGTTATGAAGTGGGGGACCAGGTTTTCATTCCTATCAGGCCTAATAAGAGTACCATACGGTTCGGAAAGGGGACAAAGTTGTCACCTCGTTTTATAGGGACATTTAGGGTCCAAGAGAAAATTGGACCCGTTGCCTATCGTCTCGTACTGCCACCCCACTTGCATAAAACTCATAATATATTTCATGTATTTGTTTTACGTCATTATGATGTTGATGAATCACATAAAATAAATTGGAAAGAATTGCAAGTATCAGATGTGGGAATCCTCACGGTAGAACTATTATGCATATTGGACCGTAAAGTCCAACAACTCAGAAACCGTCTAGTAGATCAAGTTAAGGTCCAGTGGGACAAGTATAGTCTAGGATCTGCTACATGGGAAGATGCCGAGACACTACAGTGAGACTATCCCTCACTATTTTGACCACCTCGAGAACATGTTTCTCGAAGGTGGGGTGTATGTAACACCACCTTTTGACTTAGACAACCAGGATTACCTTAGGCCTATACACTTTATTTCCTAGTCACAGTGAAACTATTAAGTGATACGCTTAAACTTTAAACTTATGAACTTTTACGAATGTTTAAATGTTATCAATGATGATGCATGTAATGCGATCTATTATGTGAATGTGAATTTTACGAATGTTTAAATGTTATCAATGATGATGCATGTAATACAATCTATTATGTGAATGTGAATTTTATGAATGTTTAAATGTTATCAATGATGATGCATGTAATGCGATCTATTATGTGAATGTGAATTTTACGAATGTTTAAATGTTATCAATGATGATGCATGTAATGTGATCTATTATATGAAAGTAAATTTTACAAATGTTTAAATGATATCGATGATGATGTATATGATGTGACATATTGTGAGAAAGTGAAATTATTGAATACTATTAGAATGATGTTGGATACGATGAAATCCATTTTGGGAAAATGATAATCTTGTGAATGGGTGACGAGTTGAATTATGGGATATTATGAAATCTAAATTCTAATTGGAAAAGTTTGATGTTAATGTATCGGTAAAGGGATACCAAATTGAAATGATGATAGTATGCAATTATATGATGATAATGCATAGAAAGGTATGAGTTTTTGTTGCAGACTAATCTGCAGGTTATGGGCTATGAAATAGCCAAGTGATAATGATGATGAAAGTGGATATCAGGACCACTAACCGTGAAATATTATGGTATGAATAATGTATGTGAAATTTATATTGATTTGGATGAATTGCTATGATATGTGGACTAGTGCATGATTTTGGTACTAACACTTCCCAAAACCGAATAAACGATGACAAAACCTCCAGCAACATGGTGCCCCTGTATGTTCCATTATAGGGTGTTGACCCTGGTTCTGTTAGGAGGGGTGGAGGCATTTCCCACAGTGTATCCTCCATTGTGGGGTGTTGACCCTGGTTCTGTTAGGAAGGGTGGAGGCATTTCCCACCCTGTATTCTCCATCATAGGGTGTGGACCCTATATATGATTAGGAGGGGTGGAGGCATTTCCCACCGTGTATCCTCTGAAACTTGAAGTCATGGGAGGAAGGTGCTAGTTCACGCTCCCCAAGACGTGTGATGATGACTGCCAGTTGCCTGCTAGGGAAGCTTGGTCGAGATAGCGACACTTCCACTTACAGGTTCTATTTGGAGTTAGGTCAATATAGTTGACGCTCCAAGATAGTCTAGTAGAGGACAGATAGGAAGGGAGTTGGAAGTAGGTTATGGAGGAAGGATGAGTAGTAATAGTTGAGACATGTGGAGATTTCTCTTATGGTGGAATTGATGTCTTCCCTTCAAAAAGAAAAAAGAGAAATGTGTATGCATGGATATTCATTATTACATAACTAAACCACCATTTTTAAAATAAAACTGTTAAACCAGATAATTGCGATTAAAGAATTTCTCAAACAATTGATTGATTATTGTCTTTTATAAAAGACTAGTCTTGCTGACTGGATTGAATGCATACATAAATTACTAATGAATGACAGTTTTGATTATTAGTACATGCACGAGACTTGCATGTACTAGCTACACATGCATTTCTAGTACATATACACTAGTATGTATGAGATTTCTTGACTTACTTACTGATAATGTCAGTTACTTGTTGTGAATGTGTGAACCATGCTCTTTTCCTTTGTACCATCAGATACCTTAACTTCGGGAAGAAGTTTCTTGAAGGGTGGGTCTATGTAACGACCCTAATTGGTTAAATGCTTAAAGAATACAAAGTAAAATTAATTAAGGAAAATAATTGTGGTTAACTAAGTAATAATTTAACTACAAATCACATTTAATGACCTGAGAAATAAATCTAAGCAATCAATAAGAAATGTTATAAAATGGTTGCGTATGTAGAGAGGGATAGCCTATGGATCCCGAGAAGATAAAAAATTAATGGAGGGATAAGGGACAAGACGAGGGCAGGTAAGGGAGTAAAGGAGGAGTCGATGAAGGAGGGATAAGGCAAGAAGGGAGGTTTACGTGAGGGGATTCATTTGGACAGAGGATGAGGGGGATGGATTCTGAGGACTATGAGATTTGCTGGGAGCGCAGAGTTTCTGGCTGTGGCTTCTGATCAGTTGAGGCACCAAGTTGCTGGAGGTTTTGGGCATGGTGGCTAGGATATCCATAGATATCCTGGAGCTAGGTAGTTTTTCTAGTTGGCTGGGAGGACAGTAGGTTTGAGCAGTTATTTTCTTTTTTGTGGCAGGATTGATCTGTGTATCATGTAGTAGGAAGATAGCAGCAAGGCAAAGAGGCAATAGAAATTAGCATAAGAACCAGGTACTTGTTAAGTTATGAATTTATTTCATTCTACCATGAATTCAGTAGTTATTGATAAATCTAAGTCACTGAAGTTCCTGTTATAAAAAATCAGTATCATGCTATGAAGTTTCATTTCAGTTTATTAAATAAATTTCTTAGGAAACTTAATGATGTTTAGAAATATTTGGTTGTTACATATGAAACTTTCCCTTATGTGTTTCTATGATATTTCTTCTCTGCAAATCCATAGGTCTGATCAAAATTGGATGTGCCAAGTGGAATTTACGGTAGCTTCCCCACAACTTGCTGATTTTTGGCCTTTCTAGGAGATCTCACTTGTATAGTGTTCCCCGCAAAAAATAATTGATATAAAATTATGAAACTCGCACCCAAAATACTACAGACTGTTCACGATCCAATGCAACTAGTCCCACACAATTTGGATACTCTAGGAAGAAGTTATGATTGTTTTACCTGGAACACCTTCTTGAGACTAGTCAATAGGACTAGTCAAATACCCTATCTTACACAGGGTGTATCTACAAATTTAAGATGACCCAGAAGCTTAAATTTTTATCACAGATACATTACCAATTTTTGTAAATTTCCTCTGGATTTTAGGGTCTGAAATATTACATAAAATGTTTTATAGCAACAATTCCTCAATGATGCATTTMAGGATGATTCCAAAACCCTATCTTGTACAGGCTGTATCTCCGAAATTATAAGGCCTCAGGAGATGAATTTTGAGCCCAACGTACCTTGATCCGTCTTCTAAATATGCTCCAAGCCGTTCCTTCTGAAACGTTGTAGAAACAAAGTTATAGCGAAAATTCCACACTGTCTCAGATGTAGCAGCGAAACCCCAAGACCTTGAGCTCTGATACCATATGTTAAGAACCACACATCAATATAGCATATAAAAACCTTAGGAAAAGTACTCAACGCTTTGAAAAAAAGATAATTTTAGATAATAAGCCTCTTCGAGGGGGAAACCTCCTTTTACCCCACTTAAATATTCAAGTACAATATGATTCAAAATGAAAATGTCTCCTTGGTATATATAGGAGACTAGGAGGTATAATTACAAATAATGGCCTAAAGCCGACATAATTAAAATAACATTACTAATATAAATTACAACTAATGGCCTAAATCCGACATAAATAAAAT
>ML809560.1:150587-167850 GCA_009831015.1 Picea engelmannii | reverse complement strand
AAATCAATACACAGCCATAAAAAGTGCAGCAAATAACACATAAAAATCACAGCAATACCAAGATGATAAAGGAGTTCACCCCTCTCTGGGCTACGTCTCCTTGAGCCTCCTTCAATGGACTTGGCTCTTTGGGATTAGTTTTTAAAATGCTCATTACAAGATGCTTCTCAACTCCAATGGATTTATAGACTGTACCATTGGATTCAGAATACATAAAAACCCCAAATTTGACTGTAAAAACTCTGCAAATGGACAATGGCTCATCCATCAATGACCTCTTCTACAAGTGGCCTCCAAGCTTTCCTGAGCAAGAATGAGGAAACAATACCTGTAGAAGTCCTCCAATGGATCTGCAACCTATCCCAATGTGTTCAGAGCATAATAAACAGCCAAGAATGACTATTCAGTCTTAGAAAATGGTTATGTGCTCATCTGAGCAATGCCTCAAACAATGAGGGCTTTAATCTTCATGGAGCTTCCTCAAGCTTCAAATGTGAAAAACCTGCAAATGGGATCTTCAAATGCCTGTGATAACCTCACCAATGGACTCAGAATGTCCAAAAACCCCTAGCTGGGCTTTTATAGAGCCTCATTTGGCCAAAAACTCCAAAAGTTATGCTTGCTGCCATTTTTCCCCTTTGGCTCTGGTTACCTGTTCGCCATTCTGCACCTCCCAGAAGTCTGAACCTAGCTCTGAGAGGTTTCGGCCACAAAACCCATCCTCCACACGCGTCCCGCAATTCGCACTGAAATGTAGAACCGTTAGGGGAACTAAGCCCCCGAATCACGGAGGTAATGGACGCATGAGCCATGTGGCCAAGTTTCCCTCACTAAAATAGGCTCCTGCTACCACCGTTCAGTTGATAGGTGACAAGTGTCCAGGTACGGGTTGGTTGTTACCATTTTAAAAACCCAAACAACAATAAACACCACGCGCTAATACACAATACACAGTTTACATTTAATCAAAAGGTTCATGGGCCACGGTTCAACCACCCCACGCAATATGTTAACACATTTGTATAATGGTCATATAAAACGTGGCATAACCGTTTGTGTTAACATTTTAAAACCACGCCAAATGCTATGTGGTAAGTGTTGGTAATGAATCAGGTTTTAATTGACTCCCCCATGCGCTCCTCCATTGAACGGTCACATGCGAATGTAAAAGAACTGTGGCTTGTAAATAGTATAACATAACCCCGCGCGTTTTGAAATGGTTATATGGCATACGTAATGGAACCGGAACCATGGGATTGTGCACCATTTGAAATGCGCGCGCATTCCATATACCCATTGGTCGTATGGTGAAACACCGAAACCGAGGGCTGGGGCTAGGCCCCAACCCTACCCCCGCCGACCATAACATAAAGTTTAATTCAAATAAAATAATTCTTGTATTGTTAACAAGAAACAAAAGCCGCGATGTTGGCTAGTGAAATTTGTGAAGTCGTTGCAAAGAGAGGAGGTCCGGGGGTCAAACCCCGCGGCCTTCATATATATTTTAAATGACCAAATAGCCAAATTTGGGGTGCCACGTGGCAGCCCTCCATTGGGCCACGTGGCACCTTTCCATTGCTCCAAACCATGCCACGTGTCATCATTTAATTCGCCCAACTGTCCACCAACCAGAACTTGCCATGTCATCAAACTGACAAGTCAGCTGACACGTCACCGGGCCACATCATCTCGGGCCACGCAGGCTACTGACATCAGCAGGTGCCACATGTCACCCATCTAGTGGTGACACGTGTCACCTCCCAATTGGTCCAACCGTGTGTTAAAAATGCCAACAATGCATGACACGTGTCACATCCAGGAGATGCCACGTGTCCCGTACGGTCTTTCCATGTCACTGTATGGCCTTCCACGTCAGCTGTACGGCCTGCCACGTCAGCTGTACGGCCTGCCCAGTCAGCATAAAAATTTTGCCTGTTTGGCTCGGTGAACAGACCTCGATAACTTCTCCATACGGACTCCGTTTGCAAAAATAAATATACCGCCGGAATCAGGAGAACGAGACGGGCGCAATGGCACCATTTTTGTCTCATTCCGAGCACTTTGAAAATTGAGCACTTTTTAGACCCCTGGTCCAGATTCTGATCAAGTACGCCGTCGAAATTCTGATGAAACAATATACTGTTAACTAGATGAAAGGCGGTGGAATTTAGTATCAACGCTCTTATGTTGGCAGGGTCAAGGTGACGGGGTGTTGATCCATGTTCAAGAGAAAATATGATATCATCGTACCAAGGACTTATGAGGTTTTGTGCACAACAAATCAAACTCTGATCGCGTTGTTCTAGGTTTGACGTATCACTATCCTCTTGTTGTTGGGTTTCTAAATCAACTACGAACTTACACAACCCTTAGCCTCTCATGATCTGTGTTGGAGTGATTTCTAAGTCATACTCCTGCAAGGAGGTGACCCAGTTGGCTCTTTTCTCTCCTAACTCCTTTTGCACTAACAAGTTCCTTACGGCAGGGTAGGGGACAATGACCTTCATCCTTGACTTCAAAAGATAGGACTGGAAATGATTAACTTCTTTGAAAACAACGTAGGCTTGCCGATCAACCTCTGGGTAGTTAAGTTCATCACCTTTGAAAGAAGATCTCAAAAAGGCGATGGGTACTTCGTTGTTCTCGAAATTATTCTGAGTTAGGACTGTGGCATAAGAACGATCAGAGGAAAAGGTATAGAGTGTAAAGTCTTGAGAGAAATCAGGGCTCATCAGAGACAGAGCGTCTATTATGGCCTTCTTTATAGCATTGAAAGATTGGTTTTCTGTAGGTCCCCAGCGATATTGGGTGTCTTTCTTAATCAGGTTCTGGAGAGGCCTGACCATTTAGGAGAAACTAGGGACAAATCTTGTCGCGAAATTAATTTGGCCTAGGAAAGACTGCATGGATTTTTTGGAGGTAGGTGGGGGAATTTTAGTGATGACTTGGGTCCTCTTGGGGTCAATAATCATTCCATTACTAGACACAATGAATCCTAGTAATTTACCTTGTTCGACTGCAAAGATGGACTTCTTAGGGTTCAAGGAGATGTCGTATTTACGACATCATAGCAGAACGGCTCGTAAGTGAGCTAGATGATCGTCTTTGTTTTTAGAATAAACAGTCACATCATCTAAGTAGACTACTATTGAGTGATTGATTAAGCCTCTAAAAGCAATGTCCATTGCTCTCTGAAAGGTAGCACCAGCATTAATCAATCCAAAGGGCATTTTACGATAAGCATAAGTGCCCCATAGGGTACGGAAGGTAGTTTTGAATTGGTCTGGAGGAGACATCAAGACTTGGTTGTATCCAGAGAAACCATCTAGTAAGGATAGCCTCTCGAAACTAGATACTTGTTGAAGGATCTGTTCCATGGGAGGGATAGGATAATTATCTTTGTTAGACGCTTTGTTGAGGTTTCGAAAATCGACACAAAGTCGAATTTCCCCGTTTTTCTTCCGCACTGGGACGAGGTTGCATACCCATTGAGTGTGTCTAACAGGAAAAATTATTTTAGCACTTAGGAGTTTATTCAATTCTTTTTGTACAGTCGGTTCTAGTTTAGGATCCATTTTCCTCAGTTTCTGTTGGAAGGGTAAGGTTTGGGGCTTCATCGGGATGACCTGTTGTATAATATTAGGATAAAACGTTAAGATCATCGTAAGTCCATGCAAAGACATCCTTGAATTCTTTAAATAATTTAACAAACGCAACTTTTTCTTGTCTAGAACATCCCAAACCTAGATTGATACACTGAGGATTTTTGCTAGTCCCTAAATTGACTTTCTGATAAGATAATGAGGAACTATTGGTTTTGCAATTGACCGTCTTTTTAAATTTATCTTCAAAATCATAAAACTTTTCTAGTCTAACAACAGATTTGGGTATGAAATTTACCATGTTCAATAGAGCTTCTGGAGATTTCGGATTAGGTATTACCGTAAAGTCATGCAAATTGTCGTCGTGTGTTTGTTCATCTATCACAGCGCTTTGAAAGGTTTCTTCCATGTGCAGAAAGTTAATGATTTGCTGATCATCGTCAAATACTTTCCAGTTTGTGATATTGTCAGGAACAGATGGTCGAAACAATATCTCCACGGAGAACGCGTTTAGGGATAAGCCTTCTACAGGAAGAAGTTTGGAGGCAACATTAGCTAGTAGATCTGCTTCAACATTATTTGATCTAGGAATGAAATTTATATTAAAAGTAGAAAATTTGTTCATTAAACTCCATACCTCAGACTGGTAACATTTGAGATGCGGAGAAAGACAATGTATAGAATCTCTCACCTGCCTAACCACTATCTCAGAGTTGCCAAATACAACTAGATTTTGAATGTGCATGTCCAAGGCTTTTCTGAGACCTTGCAATAAAGCCTCATATTCTGCAGTATTGTTAGTACATTCAAATTCTAGCCTACAAGCCAATAATGTTTTGTTACCTGTCGGATTGATCCAGCTCCTTCTTTAGACTTAGAACCGTCAAAATATAAAGACCAAATTTGATTTCCATCGGGCTCATGAGACCATTGCATAGAAGCTGTTGGTTGCGTACATGTTATGATCTCAGACTACTATTGTATATTGTTGATAGGTGAAGCTTCAGCCATGAAATTTCCGAAGAAGGTGTCCATCCCTTGGACTTCAGGTGAATCAGTCGGAGGTGTATATGGTTCATTGGGATCGTTCAAGTCTGTTACCATGAACTTGAGGTAATGCTCACGATTCACCCTGATCTTGTTGGGATTACCATTTTCTGGAAGCCATAAGTGAGACTAGTCCATCGCGAAGTAACCATGTAGCTGCTCCGACCAATCCCTGTTCAAAAATAGACCATACACTTCTGGAATATCCACCACAATTATATCAATAACCTAATGAAACGTTGGGTTAGACGATAATGTAATCAATACATTTTTCAGTTCGCCTATAACTTTAACATCTATTCGATCAAGTTGTATGATTTTCAAAGAAGATGGTTCTACTTCAACGTTAAACTTTTCGCAGACAGACCAAGGCATCACATTTGATGATGCTCGTGAGTCAACCATACAATTATGCACATTTCTGTTGAATATTTTGAAAGTTAAAAGAAAAGGAGGTACATTCTTGCGAGTACTTAGAGTTGTAGCTTGTGATTTCTTACTCACGCTTTCTAATGCTACTTTATCTACATTCTTTGTGTTATTTACATTATTTACATTATTTACATTATTTACAGGTGGTACATGAAGGCTTCCTTTATCTTGAGGATCTGGATTACTTTTTGTGGAAGTCTTCTTTGGAGATTTGCTTTGCACAACCTTATTACCATTTGAATTACCATTCTTGCCTTTTTCTAAAATATTTTGCAACATCTTCTGTAACAAAAATGGAAATTTCAACAACTCATAAATAGAAATGTTAGCCCGTAATTTTTTAAGATCTTCAACAACATCATAATCTAATTTAGGGTCAGCATTACTTTGTTTAGTTTCTACTGATTTAGATGGCTTCAGAGGTGAAGTTGTAGTGTTTTCGGTAGGAGGTTTGTTTGTTGTCTTACTCCTAGTGTTGTAAGGGTGAACAGTCTCGAAGTTAGCTTGGAAGATGCTATCCGAGAAGTGTCTGAAGATGTTTGGAGAAGACTCTTCTTTTTGAGTTGTTTCCTACTCGACTTCCTCTTGAGGGATTTCAGGCGGTATCAAGTCATCTTGAACTCCTAGAATCATCTGAAGAGTGCATTGCAAACTTTCTAGGTTCAAGCCTTCGGGGTTTGGATTAGGCCGGTTTGCGGGAAAAGGCTTTCGGAAAGGAGGTTTGTAGGGTCCTTTACTCGAAGAGGCTTCTTCTGTTGACCTTTTTAAATCTATAACTTGATTAGATAATTTTTGTACAACTCTGGTTAAATTTTTCAAATCAGAGTTTTCAGGTTGTGTTTTGTTTTGTGTAGGTCTGGGGAGAATTTCAATCTTCTTTTTGGAAGAAGAAACAGTCTCAGTTTCGTTGCTAGAAGAGTCCTTAAGAATAAGTATGTCTTTTTCAATCTGAGTAGCTTCTTCGAAGGCTTCTAACAACATGGCCTTTTTAGATCTTTTAACCCAAATAGCTATACTTTGATGTAGAGATTTAGTGTAGTAAGCTATTACAAGACTCTCGACAGGCATAGAATCTGCAGGGATTCGATTTTTAAGCGTTAGGAATCCTTGATTAAAATCTTTAACTTTTTCTTTTGGGTTCATTTTTAAGCTTGAAAGATCCATGACTAAGACTTCTGGAGGTTTACCATCTTCGAATTTTTCCAAAAAACATGACTCAAACTTTTCCCAAGATACTATGGTATGAGGCTATTGGGAAAAGTACGAAGTGGACGCATTACCCTCAAAGGTGTAAGGGAACAACCTACATACAACATCTTCATGTTCAACATTATGGAGTCTGATGGCTAACATAAATTTTTTGATATGATCTTCTGCTATCTGTTTTGAATCGGGATCAAACTTAGGAAGCCATTTCTCTGGGTGCTTGGGTAAAGGGTGTTGGGCTCCAGGTACAGCTACAACATCCTGGTCCAACCAGTGTCTAGCAGGGTTGTTCTAATTTTCCATTGGGGAATTGGGTGTGGAAGGCTGAGAAGGTGGATTGCCTTCATCAGAAGAGGAATCTCCCCCAGAGGAGGAAGGAGATGAGGGAGGTGGTGAAGGAGGTATCCCAGATCCTCCTGCAGCAGGATTTAAGTTTGGATCTGGAGAACTCACAGCGAGGTCAATGTCACCTAATTGTTCTTTGATATCAGAGAAGTCCAAAGGTTGACCCCACGGGCAGTTTGGTTGCCTAAGACTAGCTAAGGCACTGTGTGTTTTGATAAGAGATTGACGAACGATCTCTTGGATATCACCACCTGTAGGATTAGGGGTTGCTGGCTCAACTGTGATCGGCAGATCTTCGATTGAAGTAGTTGTTGTCTGAGGGGGGATATTATCTTGTGAACGAATTCTAGTCACTATAGGTGTGCGATTAGGTGGGGGAGGAGTCTTGAGACCGCCTCGTGCCATTAATTAAGTTCTGGCCCTCCTTCTAGCGCCATTTGTTGATGGGCAAAATTGTCCGCCTGTCAATTGAGAGAGTGGAACCGGTTCGGGGTTGTCTAAATATCCCAAGCCGTTTGAAATGAACCACCCTAACGAGTTTAACAGCTTCGTTGGCCGCTCTAAGGTCTTTAGAAAACCAAAGAGAAAACTAACCTAAACTAACTAATCTATGTAAAACTAATAAAACAAACTAAACAAACTAAAACAAACTAATTAAAACTAAATACAATAAACTAAACTAAACTAAACTAACTAAAACTAATAAAACAAACTAACTAAAACTAACGAATATACTAACCTAATTAAAACAAACTACTAAACTAAATTAAAACTAAATACTATCTACTCTAACTTTTATATACAATCTACTAATTACTATTACACTAACTCTATTAATGAGTTATCTAATTACTAGTTATATTACTTATTCACAAATATACAATATAAACAATCTACAGATTTAATTAAAACCTACAAAACTAGTGTGCTTTCTGTCCTAAGACAACGAGATATATTTGTTGATTTTTATATTTTATGAAAAAGAATAAAACTTACTGAAATTAAACAATCTAATATATTTACTGAAATTAAACAATCTAATATAAATCTAATTAAACTTATATATAAACTAAACTACTTAATGAAAACAGCAAAGAAAAGATTAAGTGACCTAGAAGCGCTCTTAATTTGTCCTGTGTATGATGACTTCAAAGTTGATCGGAGGAAGTAAACTCGCACCGGATTGATCCAAAAGCTACTCTTAAATGATTGGCTACGCTACTCTTCGAGTTAATTACAGGACAAACAAGACATAAAAAATCATAACAACTATAAGATTTATAAATCTCTGCAACAAGGGAAACCTATTATGCAAAAACTTATATTTGATAATTCAACTTATGAAGAAGATAAACCTGTCATTCACAAACTGAATTAAACAATTGTTATGTCCTTTATACACTTGGAAGAAACAAGATATGGATTACAGTGATTAAAATTATATCATTTGCACAATATTAAGATAGCTAAAGTAGTCATTAACCAGACACAAATTGATATACACAACATGAAACACAATATTGATATAATGAGAAGCTAAAGCTGTGACAAAACACCAAATTCTGCTTCAATTTGTATTAGAAATCCATTATCCTTGTTCTCCCTTGAATGAGGATGAACATTATTACAAAAATCATAAGTATATATAAGTCTCTCCACAGGGTAAGGCCTCCTTGTGGATAATATCAAAATGTTTTACATAATCTGGGAAATATCCCAAAATTAACTAAACTAAGAAATCCAAATGTAAGGGAAATCTTTGAAATATCCCCTAACTACTCATCAAAGCCACTTCCATTTCGAATTGATCTGCAATAGACCAAAAATAACCAATTAGAAATACATTTCATCAACAAAACAATAAAAAAAATTGATCCTACAGACTTAGCTACAGAATCATCTGATTATGTAGCTAGTCTAAAATAGCATACAGGATCAGATAGAGATCAAATGAAATCTTTTTAAAATAATCCAATTTAATTTTCTTTTAATAAATATCCAAAGTGAATCACTATAATTCCAATGAGTTTATCATTCAAATTAACAAAATCGAAAAGCGATTCAAACGAGACAGGATAAGAATGCCCTGTTTTTTAGTCGCCATAAAATATGGTCAAACCATAACAGGACTATTTCATATCAAATGAAATCAATGGTGAATCATATCGTATAAGATACGACGTAACACAATCATAATCAAACACCATCAAAATTGATTTGTTACGACTTGTAACAATGCGCATAAGGTTCATGTTGTTTCAATCAAATACCAATATGGAAAGACTGTTACGATTATAGTCAAATAAAACATTCATAACAACATCAAACTTCACCATAGATTTCGATCATTGAGCGTTTACACAGTCAACAGATAGGATCACATAGTGATCATAAACATCAACAGCAGTGATAATCATAAACTGGGCAACAATCGAAACAAATCGTGACTAAGTCAAATATAGAAACAAATCGTAATCCTGGGCATAAACACTTTCGTTCCCAAATCAATTTTAAATAGTATATTTGTTGCAATATGAATCGAACTGATAACATGGTCAAACAATGCGAATCAATTGGTTGGGTATAACAGTTATGACTCATATTTATTCACAATTTGGTTATGCATTAACATAGTGGTATTCGAATTGGTCATGGAATATAAAATCATAACAATTAACCATTATTGCCAACCATATCGTATAGAATATAACCAATTCGAATCGAAACATTAACTGTGTTTGAAATTGAAATACCAGAAACAACATTGTGTTTAGAAAAGATATTAACAACTTCAATAAGAAACAGAGTATCCAATTGAAGTGAAATTAAAACAATCAAATCCATACCACGATCAATCAAATCAAAGCTAAATCCAATCAAAACTAAATCGAGAAACAAAATTTGATTAATCAAAACAAAATTATGCATATAGTGCATGCCTATGTGTCAAAGCAAATCCATGCTGTAAACAAAGCTTATGAGTTTGTCATATAAACAGGTGATAGTCATACCAGTGAGGCTGCTTGAGCTATGCCAATTTTGAATTGACGACTGTTGTAGCCGACTCCACATTCTTAAACAAAATCGAACTTGTTGTTCATTGTTTCTTATCAGTGGCTATCGATTTAGCCTTCTGGCTGGTGAGCTTTGCAACTTGATCTTCCGGAGCATGAATTCTGGACTGCAACATTGGCACGTCAAGGTAATACCTTTCTAACCATAAGCCACACTGATCACATGGTGGAGCAGTTGGTTGAGATAGAGTAGGAGGGGGTTTTTATGGGTCACTGGGGGTTTCACAAGGCATTTTGATGCCTGGATAATTAGGATCATTTTGCAAGCAAGGTGGTAGGTTTTTGACAAAGTCATATGAGGGTTTGGTACATAGACCTTCAGAATAGGGATACTCACTTTCCAGGTAACGTTCAACCTCTGAGTCAGAATCTTCACTCACCATGATAGGGTCAGGGTTGATAGGAGGTCTCGGTTTGTTTCTTACCATGTGAGAGATTAATCGAGCGTTCTTATTACCTTTAGAATTCACAGTAGGTTTGGTTTTAGGCCATTTAGCCACGGGTTTAACAGTTTCGACCTCTTTGGTCACATAATTGGGTAGGTCAATAGGTGAGTCGGGTAGGGGTTTAGGTAACAGCACTGTAAGGCACAGGGGGTACTAAATTGGTCTCGCTCACCACAGGTTTGTCAACCTGTGGTGGGCTTGAATCCTCAAAATTATTGCGATTAAGAAAATCATTCCAACAGTCTTGGTGTAACCCTAAATGACAAACCACAAGCATTTTAATTAACCCAAAGTGAAAAAGGTTGTTATCGGTCTGGTTCCGTTTGTATCTTTTAGACATTTTAAACAGACTCCTATGCAAGTAATAAGGCATATTAAGCTAATATCCCATGAAAACCATAAGTAGCCGAAGGTGGTACAAGAGAACGAAACCATACCGGCCCTCGCAGGTGATAAACTCCTTGGTTATCATCAGCAAGTCATGCCAATGTTGCTTGACCATATTTGCGAGTAAAACTTTGTCACAGGAGCTCACTCTTCGTGACTGGAAGAGAAATGTCCACAGGACATCTTCCACTTTGCAATTTTTTGACCATTTATGTCCAGTAGCAGGCAGACCGGTAGCTAAACTGAGAAATTGCTCATAAATTTCCAATTGGACATCCCCAACCTTGGCTCGGCAGCCATCAAAGGTAAATGCGAATTGTCAAGCCACGCAAGGGTTAAAACCATCAAAATTTTGTATGAATGGGAGCCAGCCAAATTGCTCAAGGTCACTGTAAGCACCGTCGAACATCAACAAAGCTTGGCAACCATTGGGTTCAGCCCTTACGACTGGAGCCATGGTGTGGGCGCATGGTAGGGTTTGGATAAAAAAACAACACACAGGAGCAAAGATTGTTTGGGCTAACAGCTGTGAACGATGAAAGGGGAAGTGAATTAATGTGTGCATGCGAGGGTGGTGGGATTATCACCGCCATGTAGCATAGTAATGGCAAAGTACAACGTTGTTCAATCAATCATAATATCGTTTAAACCATAATAATCGGCCAACCCAAAAATTAAACGATGGATGGTATTCCAATATGCCAATGTATTGTTCAATACGAAATCAAGCCCAAAGTTTAATATGAGCCATTGTATAACTTCAAACTATTTCCATTCAATATGAAATGAAACTCGTATGTTACCCATGCACTAGTTGCATAATGTGTAGTCAAAGTTTATAAAACATTGTGAAAAGAGATAAAATCGATAAGCCAAGAGCTTATAATAACAAGGATCACATTATATAAAAACCAAAATCAACCATGAACCCTATATAATCAAGTATAACCGATAAATTTACATGCCCAAGGCCTTATCAGTCAAATAAAAGTCAAGTTGCACAATCAAAGTAAGAATAGGCAATCTTTTCAGCCACATGATAAACCAAATATAAAGTGTCACTCAAAATATCGATAAAAACTATGACATTTCAAATAACGATAGAGGAGTTTTCACGCTTTCAGTCGTGAAAACTAAATCGACCAATTTGCAAGTGTCGCATGAAATGAAAATATCATCTATTTGCAAAAAGCGATGGAAATTTGAAGTTCAGGAGACATAGGTGTAGGCAGCTTTTAGGGAAATTAAAAAAAATTGAATTGGCTGCCAACAATGGCGACACACTGGGAGAAGCAGTTATCTCTGTCAAAAGAAATAAGTTTAGATTAGGACAACAAAGAAAAATTTAACTCAAAAACAACCATCAGAAAATCATACAAACATCATCATTTACTATCTTTTCCAACGATGTTTTAAAAGATGCAAACTAATAATAGTCTTAAGATCAACAAGTCATGATATTAATGATAAAATATTCAATACTGTTGGCATGGCCATTGCTGCCAGCATACGTCCATAGCCTCGACAGGGTTTCCATTTAACCCACTCAGACATCTGTATCCTGTCAAGAAGTTCTAGATCAGATTAAAGGACTTTTAAAGAGGTTTCTTATATTTTTTCACAGATTTTCATTTACCCGACATTGCTTCGCTGCCAGCAGGCCTGTTCAGTACCCCGACAAAGTTGTCTTGGCGCCATGCTTGCATTTACCCACTGCCAGCAGACCTATTCAGTATCCCGACGGGTTTACAAACACTTCCCACAGCTCTTATTTTTATTTTTTTCTTTTATGGATAGCTGAGCGGGGTGACACTGAAAAATCTTGATATTTTATCATATTTTTTTAGACCTCATCAGAATTTTTTGACACTATCCTTTATTCAGCTCCAGAAATGTTTTATTTACAAAACAATCTTGCTATGATAGGGAGACATCCTTTTGAGTCATTCCTCTATGGAAAAGGGACATTGTAAAAAGATAATAGATGATCATGACAAACTTTGCTCAGAGATTGAAATTAGTAAACTTCTTTCAAACAACAAAATTTTCCAACATAAATATCATTTTTAGAAATATATCATTGATGTTCGTACAACCTTTCAGAAGTTATTTCAGCGAAGAAATTTTCCCATGGTCTTAATCTGAATGGTTTAGTGCACAAGTATGCATATGTTTCAAAAACACAAAAAACTGATCAATCAAATCAAAACCAAAAATAAAAGGAAACGAAAAATAAAAACAAAAGGAAATATTTACATAATATACAAGGGTAGTAATCAAGCAAAGTATCATTTCAGGGCTTGGCCATTCACCGGATAGGTGTCAAGCTGCCCTTCAAGATTTTGCAAACGAAAGGAAGTAGGACCCAACTTTTCAGCAATCAAAAATGTCCCAAGCCACAAATTTTGAGACTTGGTGTGCTCACCCTTCCCTTCGTGTGGTTTGTCCCACTTTAAGACGAGATTGCCTACTTCAAAATTCCTATCCGAAGTAGAATTATAATCGAACCATCTTTTAATCAGTTGTTGATATTGGTCTAACTTATGCTTATCTTGGGTTCTTACTTCTTCTAACTTCATCAAAGCGTTAATACGGCTTTCTAAAGGGGGACAATCTTCTTCTTGAAATTTTTGTGACAATTGGAGAGAAGGAAGAAGAATGTGAGGTGGCAGAATGGCTTCTCTGCCATAAACGAGAAAAAAGGGGGAATTACCTATAGCGGCTTTGGGTGTTACCCTATCATCCCATAGTGCATTAAGCAGTGCATTGTGCCAGTTCTTGTGATTTTCAGCCACGGTTCTCTTGATAATTTTGATCAAGTTCTTGTTTGTCGATTCTGCTAAGTCGTTGCCGTGGGGGTAGTAACTAGCAGAATATTTCAGTTTTATTCCTTTCTCTAAGGAGAACTCACTCATCTCAAGAGAAGAAAAGTATGAAGTGTTATCAAAGACTAGACAATCAGGGATACCAAAACGAGTGATGATATTCGAGTTTAGAAAAGCGATCACCTGACTTGTGTTAACAGTTCTTAGCGCGACGGCTTCAGACCATCGAGTAAAGTAATCAGTGGCTGTCACAATATACTTGTGCTATTGTGAGGATGGAGGGTTAATAGGACCTATGATATCAAGGCCCCATTGCTGGAAAGGAGAATCGACGGAAACGGGTTGCAAGGGGAAGGCTGGTTTTTGCAATCGCCCTGATGTTTTCTGACAAATGATATATTTACGGCACAAGGCATGGGCGTCCATAAAAAGCGTCGGCCAGTAGTAACCAGCTCTTAAAACCTTATGAGCAGTGGTGTCACCACCGAAGTGACCACCAGCTTCTCCTGCATGCAACTCAAGCAAGACTTTTTCTGCTTCGTCTTTTTCAAAACAACACATCAGTATGACGTCGAAATTCTGATGAAACAGTATACTGTTAACTAGATGAAAGGAGGCGGACTTTAGTCTCAACGCTCTTCTTTTGGTGGGGTCAAGGTGACGGGGTGCTGATCCATGTTCAAGAATAAATCTAATATCGTCGTACCAAGGGCTTACGAGGTTTTGTGCACAACAAATCAAACTCTGATTGCATTGTTCTAGGTTTGATGTATCACTATCTTCTTGCTGTTCAGTTTCTGAATAAACTACCAACTTACACAACCCTTGGCCTCTCACGATTTGTGGTGGAGTGATTTCTAAGTCATACTCCTGCAAGGAGGTGACCCAGTTGGCTCTTTTCTCTCCTAACTCCTTTTGCACTAAGAAGTTCCTTACGGCAAGGTAGGGGACAATGACCTTCGTCCTTGACTTCAAAAGATAGGACCGGAAATGGTTAACTGCTTTGAAAATATTGTAGGCTTGTCGATCAACCGCTGGGTAGTTAAGTTTAGCACCTTTGAAAGCAGAGCTTATAAAGGCGATGGGCACTTTGTTGTTCTCAAAATTCTTTTGAGTTAGCACTGCAACATAGGAACGATCAGAGGCAAAAGTATAGAGTGTAAAGTCTTGAGAGAAATCAGGGCTCATCAGAGACGGAACGTCTATTATGGCCTTCTTTATAGCATTGAAAGCTTGGTTTTCTGTAGGTCCCCGGCGATATTAGGTTTCTTTCATAATCAGGTTCTGGAGAGGCCTGACCATTTCGGAGAAACTAGGGATAAATCTTCTCACGAAATTAATCTGGCCTAGGAAAGACTGCATGGATTTTTTGGAGGTAGGTGGGGGAATTTTAGCGATGACTTGGGTCCTCTCGGGGTCAATAATCATTCCATTACTAGACATAATGAATCCTAGTAATTTACCCTGTTCTACTGCAAAGATGGACTTCTTGGGGTTCAAGGAGATGCCGTATTTACGACATCATAGAAGAACGACTCGTAAGTGAGCTATATGATCGTCTTTGTTTTTAGAATAAACGGTCACATCATCTAAGTATACTACTACGGAGTGATTGATTAACCCTCTAAAAGCAATGTCCATTGCTCTTTGAAAGGTAGCACCAGCATTAATCAATCCAAAGGGCATTTTGCGATAAGCATAAGTGCCCCACGGGGTACGGAAGGTAGTTTTTAATTGGTCTGACGGAGACATCAAGACTTGGTTGTATCCAGAGAAACCATCTAGTAAGGATAGCCTCTCGGAACCAGATACTTGTTGAAGGATCTGTTCCATGGGAGGGACAGGATAATTATCTTTGTCAGACGCTTTGTTGAGGTTTCGGAAATCTACACAAAGTCGAATTTCCCCTTTTTTCTTCTGCACTGCGACGAGGATGGATACCCATTGAGTGTGTCTAATAGGAAAAATTATTTTAGCAATTAGGATTTTATTCAATTCTTTTTGTACGGTCGGTTCTAGTTTAGGATGCATTTTCCTCAGTTTCTATTGGAAGGGTAAGGTTTGGGGCTTCATCGGGATGACATGCTATATAATATTAGGATCAAACATTTTAAGATCATCGTAAGTCCATGCAAAGACATCCTTGAGTTCTTTAAATAATTTAACAAAAGCAACTTTTTCTTGTCTAGAACATCGCAAACCTAGATTGATGCACTGAGGATTTTCGCTAGTCCCTAAATTGACTTTCTCATAAGACAATGAGGAACTATTGGTTTTGCAATTGATCGTCTTTTTAAATTTATCTTCAAAATCATAAAACTTTTCTAGTCTAACAATAGATTTTGGTAAGAAATTTACCATGTCCGATAGAGCTTCTATATATTTCGGATTAGGTATTACCGTAAAGTCGTGCAAATTGTCGTCATGTGTTTGTTCATCTATCACAGCGCTTTGAAAGGTTTCTTCCATGTGCAGAAAGTTAATGATTTGTTGATCATCGTCAAATACTCTCTAGTTTGTGATATTGTCAGGAATAGATGGTCGAAACAATATCTCCACAGAGAACGCGTTCAGGGATAAGCCTTCTGTAGGAAGAAGTTTGGAGGCAACATTAGCTAGTAGATCTGCTTCAACGTTATTTGATCTAGGACTGGAATTTATATTAAAAGTAGAAAATTTGTTCATTAAACTCCATACCTCAGACTGGTAACATTTGAGATGCGGAGAAAGACAATGTATAGAATCTCTCACCTGCCTAACCACTATCTCAGAGTTGTCGAATACAACCAGATTTTGAATGTGCATGTCCAAGGGTTTTCTGAGACCTTGCAATAAAGCCTCATATTCTGCAGTATTGTTAGTACATTCAAATTATAGCCTACAAGCCAATAATGTTTTGTTACCTTTTGGATCGATAATGATGCAGCCTGCACCAGCTCCTTCTTTAGACTTAGAACCGTCAAAATATAAAGACCAAATTTGATTTCCATCGGGCTCGTGAGACCGTTGCATAGAAGTTGTTGGTTGCGTACATGTTATGATCTCATACTGTTGTTGCGGATTGTATATAGGTGAAGCTTCAACCATGAAATTTTCGAAGAAGTTGTCCATCCCTTGGACTTCAGGTGAATCAGTCAGAGGTTTATATGGTTCATTGGGATCCTTCAAGTCGGTTACCGTGAACTTGAGGTAATGCACACGATTCACCCTGATCCTGTTGGGATTACCATTTTCTAGAAGCCATAAGTGAGACCAGTCCGTCGCAAAGTAACCATGTAGCTGCTCCGACCAATCCCTTCTCAAAAACAGACCATACACTTCTAGAATATCCGCCACAATTATATCAATAACCTGATGAACCTTTGGGTTAGACGATAATCTAATCAATACATTTTTTAGTTCACCTATAACTTTAACATCTATTCGATCAAGTTGTATGATTTTCAAAGAAGATGGTTCTACTTCAGCGTTAATCTTTTGGCAGACAGACCAAGGCATCACATTTGATGATGCTCCTGAGTCAACCATACAATTATGCAGATTTCTATTGAAGATTTTGAAAGTTAAAAGAAAAGGAGGTACATTCTTGCAAGTACTTAGAGTTGTAGCTTGTGATTTCTTACTCGCGGTTTCTAATGCTACTTTATCTACATTATTTGCATTATTTACATTATTTACATTATTTACAGGTGGTACAGGAAGGCTTCCTTTATCTTGAGGATCTGGATTACTTTTTGTGGAAGTCTTCTGCGGAGATTTGCTTTGCACAACCTTATTACCATTTGAATTACCATTCTTTCCATTGTCTAAAATATTTTGCAACATCTTCTGTAACAAAAATGGAAATTTCAACAACTCATAAATAGAAATGTTAGCCCGTAATTTTTTAAGATCTTCAA
>ML809560.1:136651-150172 GCA_009831015.1 Picea engelmannii | reverse complement strand
TGTCTTACTCCTAGTGTTGTAAGGGTGAACAGTCTCGAAGTTAGCTTGGAAGATGCTATTCGAGAAGTGTTCGAAGATGTTTGGCGAAGACTCTTCTTCTTGAGTTGTTTCCTGCTCGACTTCCTCTTGAGGGATTTCAGGCGGTATCAAGTCATCTTGAACTCCTAGAATTGTCTGAAGAGCGCATTGCAAACTTTCTAGGTTCAAGCCTTCGAGATTTGGATTAGGCTGGTTTGCGGGAAAAGGCTTTCGAAAAGGAGGTTTGTAGGGTCCTTTACTCGAAGAGGCTTCTTCTGTTGACCTTTTTAAATCTATAACTTGATTAGATAATTTTTGTACAACTATGGTTAAGTTTTCCAAATCAGAGTGTTCAGGTTGTGTTTTGTTTTGTGTAGGTCTGGGGAGAATTTCAATCTTCTTTTTGGAAGAAGAAACAGTCTCAGTTTCGTTGCTAGAAGAGTCCTTAAGACTAAGTATGTCTTTTTCAATCTGAGTAGCTTCTTCGAAGGCTTCTGACAACGTGGCATTTTTAGATCTTTTTACCCAAATAGATATACTTTGATGTAGAGCTTTAGTGTAGTAAGCTATTACAAGACTCTCGGCAGGCATAGAATCTGCAGGGATTCAATTTTTAAGCGTTAGGAATCTTTGATTAAAATCTTTAACTTTTTCTTTCGGGTTCATTTTTAAGCTTGAAAGATCCATGACTAAGACTTCCGGAGGTTTACCATCTTCGAATTTTTCCAAAAAACAAGACTCAAACTTTTCCCAAGACACTATGGTATGAGGTTGTTGGGAAAAGTACCAAGTGGATGTATTACCCTCAAAGGTGTAAGGGAACAACCTATAGACAACATCTTCATGGTCAACATTACAGAGTCTGATGGCTAACATAATTTTTTTGATATGATCTTTTGCTATCTGTTTTGAATCGGGATCAAACTTAGGAAGCCATTTCTCCGGGTTCTTGGGTAAAGGGTGCTGGTCTCTAGGTACAACTACAACATCCTAGTCCAACTAGGGTCTAGCAGGGTTGTTCTGATTTTCCATTGGGGAATTGGGTGTGGAAGGCTGAGAAGGTGGATTGCCTTCGTTAGAAGAGGAATCTCCCCCAGAGGAGGACGGAGATGAGGGAGGTGGTGAAGGAGGTATCCCAGATCCTCCTGCAGTAGGATTTAAGTTTGGATCTGGAGAATTCACATCGAGGTCAATGTCACCTAATTGTTCTATGATATCAGAGAAGTCCAAAGGTTGACCCCATAGGCGGTTTGGTTGCCTAAGACTAGCTAAGGAACTGTGTGTTTTGATAAGAGATTGACGAACGATCTCTTGGAGATCACCACCTGTAGGATTAGGGGTTGTTGGCTCAACTATGAAATGTGGATCTTCGGTTGAAGTAGTGTTGTTTGAGGGGGGATATTATCTTGTGAATGGCTTCTAGTCACTATAGGTGTGCGATTAGGTAGGGGAGGAGTCTTGCGACCGCCTCATGCCATTAATTAAGTTCTAGCCCTCCTTCTAGCACCATTTGTTGATGGGAGTAATTGTCCGTCCGTCAATTGAGAGAGTGGAACCGGTCCGAGGTTGTCTAAATAACCCAAGCCATTTGAAATGAACCACCTTGACGAGTTTAACGGCTCCATTGGCCGCTCTAAGGTATTTAGAAAACCAAAGAGAAAACTAACCTAAACTAACTAATCTGTGTAAAACTAATAAAACAAACTAATTAAAACTAAATACAATAAACTAAACTAAACTAACTAAAACTAATAAAACTAACTAACTAAAACTAACTAATATACTAACCTAATTAAAACAAACTACTAAATTAAATTAAAACTAAATACTAACTACTCTAACTATTATATACATTCTACTAATTACTATTACACTAACTCTATTAATCAGTTATCTAATTACTAGTTATATTACGTATTCACAAATATAAAATATAAACAATCTACAGATTTAATTAAAACCTGCAAAACTAGTGTGCTTTCTGTCCTAAGACAGCAAGATATATTTTTTTATTTTTATATTTTATGAAAAAGAATAAAACATATTGAAATTAAACGATCTAATATATTTACTGAAATTAAACAATCTAATATAAATCTAATTAAACTTATATATAAACTAAACTACTTAATGAAAACAACAAAGAAGAGATTAACTGACCTGGAAGCGCTCTTAATTTGTCCTGTGTATGATGACTTCAAAGCTGATCGGAGGAAGTAAAATCGCACCGGATTGATCCCAAAGCTTCTCATAAATGATTGGCTGTGCTGCTCTTCGAGTTAATTACAGGACAAACAAGACATAAAAAATCATAACAACTATAAGATTTATAAATCTCTGCAACAAGGGAAACCTGTTATGCAAAAACTTATATTTGATAATTCAACTTATGAAGAAGATAAACCTGTCATTCACAAACTGAATTAAACAATTGTTATGTCCTTTATACACTTGGAAGAAACCAGATATGGATTACAGTGATTAAATTATATCATTTGCACATGATTAAGATAGCTAAAGTAGTCATTAATCAGATACAAATTGATATACACAACATGAAACACAATATTGATATAATAAGAAGCTAATGCTGTGACAAAACACCAAATTCTGCTTTAGTTTGTATTAGAAATCCATTATCCTTGTTCTCCCTTGAATGAGGATGAACATTATTACAAAAATCATAAGTATATATAAGTCTCTCCACAGGGTAAAACCTCCATGTGGATAATATCAAAATGTTTTACATAATCTGGGAAATATCCCAAAATTAACTAAGCTAAGAAATCCAAATGTAAGTGAAATCTTTGAAATATCCCCTAACTACTCATCAAAGCCACTGCCATTTCGAATTGATCTGCAATAGACCAAAAATAACCAATTAGAAAGACATTTCATCAACAAAACAATAAAAAAAATTGATCCTACAGACTTAGCTACAAAATCATCTGATTATGTAGCTAGTCTAAAATAGCATTCAGGATCAGATAGAGATCAAATGAAATCTTTTTAAAATAAACCAATTTAATTTTCTTTTAATAAATATCCAAAATGAATCACTATAATTCCAATGAGTTTATCATTCAAATTAACAAAATCGAAAAGCGATTCAAACGAGACAGGATAAGAATGCCCTGTTTTTTAGTCACCATAAAATATGGTCAAACCATAGCAGGACGATTTCATATCAAATGAAATCAATGGTGAATCATATCGTATAAGATACGATGTAACACAATCATAATCGAACACCATCAAAATTGATTTGTTATGACTCGTAACAATGTGCATAAGGTTCATGTTGTTCCAATCAAATACCAATATGGAAAGACTGTTACGATTATAGTCAAATAAAACATTCATAACAGCATCAAACTTCTCCATAGATTTCGATCATTGAGCATTTACACAGTCAACAGACAGGATCACATAGTGATCGTAACCATCAACAACAGTGATAATCATATACTGGGCAACAATCGAAACAAATCGTGACTAAGTCAAATATAGAAACAAATCATAATCCTGGGCATATTCACTTTCGTTCCCAAATCAATTTTAAACAGTATATTCGTTGCAATTTGAATCGAACTGATAACACGGTCAAACAATGCGAATCGATTGGTTGGGTATAACAGTTATGACTCATATCTCTTCGCCAATTGGTTATGCATTAACAGAATGGTATTCGAATTGGTCATGGAATATAAAATCATAACAGTTAACCATTATTGCCAACCATATCGTATAGAATATAACCAATTCGAATTGAAACATTGACTGTGTTTGAAATTGAAATACCAGAAACAACATTATGTTTAGAAAAGATATTAACAACTTCAATAAGCAATAGAGTATCCAATTGAAGCAAAATTAAAACAATCAAATCTATACCACAATCAATCGAATCAAAGCTAAATCCAATCAAAACTAAATTGGGAAATGAAATTCGATTAATCAAAACAAAATTATGCATATAGTGCATGCCTATGTGTCAAAGCAAATCCACGCTGTAAAAAGAGCTTATGAGTTTGTCATATAAACAGGTGATAGTCATACCAGTGAGGCTGCTTGAGCTATGCCAATTTTGAATTGACGACCGTTGTAGCCGACTCCACATTCTTAAACAAAATCAAACCTGTTGTTCGCTATTTCTTATCAGTGGCTGTCGATTTAGCCTTCTGACTGGTGAGCTTTGCAACTTGATCTTCCAGAGCATGAATTCTGGACAACAACATTGGCACATCAAGGTAATACCTTTCTAATCATAAGCCACACTGATCACATGGTGGAGTAGCTGGTTGAGATAGAGCAGGAGGGGGTTTTGACGAGTCACCGGGGGTTTCACAAGGCATTTTGATGCCTGGATAATTAGGATCATTTTGCAAGAAAGGTGGTAGGTTTTTGACAAAGTCGTATGAGGGTTTGGTACACAGACCTTCAGAATAGGGATACTCACTTGCCAGGTAACGTTCAACCTCCGAGTCAGAATCTTCACTCACCATGATAGGGTCAGGGTTGAGAGGAGGTCTCGGTTTGTTTCTTTCCATGCAAGATATTAATCGGGCATTCTTCTTACCTTTAGAATTCACAGTAGGTTTGGTTTTAGGCCTTTTAGCCACGGGTTTAAAAGTTTCGACCTCTTTGGTCACAGAATTGGGTAGGTCAATAGGTGAGTCAGGTAGGGGTTTAGGTAACAGAGCACTGTAAGGCACAGGGGGTACTGAATTTATCTCACTCACCATAGGTTTTTCAACCTGTGGTGGGCTTGAATCCTCAAAATTATTGCAATTAAGAAAATCATTCCAACAGTCTCGGTGTAACCCCAAATGAAAAACCACAAGCATTTTAATTAACCCAAAGTGAAAAAGGTTGTTATCGGCCTGGTTCCATTTGTATCTTTTAGACATTTTAAATAGACTCCTATGCAAGTAATAAGGCATATTAAGCTCATAGCCCATGAAAACCATAAGTAGTCGAAGGTGGTACAAGAAAACGAAACCATACTGGCCCTCGCAGGTGATAAACTGCTTGGTTATCATCAACAAGTCGTACCAACGTTGCTTGAGCATATTTGCAGGTAAACCTTTGTCACAGGAGCTCACTCTTCATGACTGGAAGAGCAATGTCCATGGGACATCTTCAACTTTGCATTTTTTTGACCATTTCTGTCCAGTAGTAGGAAGACCGGTAGCTAAACTGAGAAATTGCTCGTCAATTTCCAATTGGACATCCCCAACCTTGGCTTGGCAGCCATCAAAGGTAAATATGAATTGTCGAGCCACGCAAGGGTTAAAACCATCAAACTTTTGTATGAACGGGAGCCAGCCAAATTGCTCAAGGTCACTGTAAGCACCATCGAACATCAACAAAGCTTGGCAACCATTGGGTTCATCCCTTACGACTGGAGCCATGGTGCAGGCGCATGGTAATGTTTGGATAAAACAAAAACACACAGAAGCAAAGATTGTTTTGGCTAACAACTACGAACGATGAAAGGGGAAGTGAATTAATGTGCGCATGCGAGGGTGGTGGGATTATCACCGCCATGTAGCATAGTAATGGCAAAGTACAACGATGTTCAATCAATCATAATATCATTTAAACCATATTAATCGGCCAACCCAAAAATTAAACGGTGGATGGTATACCAATATGCCAATGTATTGTTCAATACGAAATCAAACCCAAAGTTTAATATGAGCCATCGTATAACTTCAAACTATTTCCATTCAATATGAAATCAAACTCATATGTTACCCACGCGCTAGTTGCATAATGTGTAGTCAAAGTTTATAAAACATTGTGACAAGAGATAAAATCGATAAGCCAAGTGCTTATAATAACAAGGATCACATTATATAAAAACAAAAATCAACCATGACCCCTATATAATCAAGTATAACCGATAAATTTACATGCCCAATGCCTTATCAATCAAATAAAAGTCAAGTTGCGCAATCAAAGTAAGAATAGGCAATCTTTTCAGCCACATGATAAACCAAAGATAAAGTGCCACTCAAAATATCGATAAAAACTATGACAGTTCAAATAACGATAGAGGATTTTTCACACTTTCAGTCATGAAAACTAAATCGACCAATTTGCAAGTGTCGCATGAAATGAAAATATCATCTATTTGCAAAAAGTGATGGAAATTTGAAGTTGAGGAGACATAGGTGTAGGCAGCTTTTAGGGCAATTAAAAAGAATTGAATTGGATGCCAACAGGTTCATGGTCTATTCTTCTGTAGTTTCCTTCATAATGATTGAAGCTTCTTTGATTCCTGAAGGTAGGAGTTCTTCTTGGATATTCATCTCTTTTGTAATCATTCCATCTTTCTGGTATCCTAGTTCACTTCTCATCAACTGTATGTGTAGCTATTTCTTCAACTTTCTTGTTGATATTTGCATCTTCTTTGTATGAAGTTTCACCCATGCATCCAGGATTTGTTAAATCTTTTTTCACCTAAGAGTTTCTTAAGCTCTTCCTCAATGAGACAACTTCTTGTTCAAGTTTCTCACAATCTTCTTCTTTCTTCTTCATTTGGACAATCCTTACTTTTCCTATTCTTGTTTCTTCTTTGAGTAGAGTTTTCAAGGAAATGGCTTATTCTCTTAGTTTCTCAAAGTATTGTAATTGTTTCTTCAAGATTACAGCTGTATTTTCACAACTACACAATTCACTTCTTAGTTTTCTTTGTGTGTCTTTGAGCTTGCTATTTTCAATCTCAACATGCTTCAATTTTTTAAGATTCTCATTTTCTTGTTGAATAATTGTTTCTTCATGATTTTCTTCTTCTTCATTGGAATTTTCTTCTTCAGTGTCATTTCTTTCAATCCTTGGATGAGGACATTCAAATTCAACATGACCTACTCGTTCACAATTAAAGAAAAAGAAATGACGTCTATTTTCTTCTTTGAAATCTGAAATGTTGTAATTTTCTTCAACTTCTTCTTCTTCTTCTGTGTCTTCCCTTACATAAAGGTCGTGTAGCTTTTCCGATATCTCTTTTGATGATGCACATAATCCCACCTTGGATTTCACTGAATTTGTCAATCCATCCAGGATGGTATCTATTGCCAATTTGTTATTCCTTTTTGCTTCCTTCTGAGCTGCAGTCTTTGGTTTCTTCAACGCATTGTATCCTGAAGCAAATGAGAACCAAACATCTGCCCCAAGATATTTCAAGTAAGTTTCCATTCTATTACTCCATTATTCAAAATTGCTTCCATCAAATGGTGGAATCCCATTTGAAATTTTGTCTTCCATTTCTTCTTAGGATCTTCCTTCCAGTGGTTAAACTGTACTGAAGGTAACCTGCTCTGATACCAATTATTGATACTGAGAGGGGGGTGAATCAATATCAAGTACAATTTAAAAACTTTTTCAACTTATAATTAAACCATTCAACTATATCAAATGATAAATGAACAATAGTATAAGAGTTACACCAATACACCACAATACACCATGCACAATATATGAGAAATAATCAATAGTTATTGTTCAAGGGAAGTAATGACTTCCAAAGGTAGCTACAGCTTCGAAATGTAAAGGGAGGATAAACCTCCAAGAGGAATATACAATCCTCCAATATCAAGAGATATTTGAACTCTCCATCCTTTCCCCTTCCTTCCACCCAAGAATATATGAGAGATAATAAAACTTTACATTAAATCATCACCATCAATCAATCATCACATAGAACTTGATAATGCTTCTTGAGACTTATTCAATTTCTGCAATTCTTAGAGTACTCTGATCCTGTATATAATATTACTCAATGTATTCTCTGAAATTCCTCCAAGTTTCACTCCTTGAATCATCCCCAAAAATAAGTTATAGAAAGAATAGTAGACTTTATTCAATTTTGGTCTATTCAAGAGACCGAACATGTACAGAATGCTTCGTGCTCAATATTTAACATACGATTATGAAACTTGCACACACACAAACTAAATTCCATACTCTTTCCAATGAAATTTGTCCCACATCATTGGGATTCATGATGAAGAAGTTGACTATTTTACCCAGAACACCTATTTATTTACTAGCTTCAGGACTGGTCACAAACCCTATCTTCCACAGAGTGTATCTCCATAATTATAGTGAATCAAGAGCTGAAATTTTTACCAAAGGTACCTTGATATGTCTTCTCAATACCATAGCGATTTCACCATCTGAAGCATTCTAGAAATTGTTTTTATAGAAAAAATGGTAAGATGACCTGAAAATAACATACCTTAAAACACATCACCAAAAGACTTCATCCTCCCTTGAAATCCGGCCTTATTTTCTTCTTATTTCCTATGAAATTTGAATTGTATCAAAATGAATGTATAATGATGCTTATTAATACCATTTATGTCACTTCATTTTAATATTAGGGTCGACCTGATACTTTCTTATTTTGTAATTCTTTTCTTTAATTATCTTCAGGGCCTACATGTACTTCCTTGTTCAATTCACTTTGTCATCTTCAAAAATTCATTTCTCCTCAACCATGAGGATCCACGTGACGTGCCACATACCACTGAAAAAAACATGATGTATACTATCCATTCATGGGTGTTGTATATGCATGTGCATTATCCTTCATGTCCAAATACCTTTATCAATCTTGTGGTCCAAAACCCATGACTAGGGTTGACATCAATAACAACAACCAATATTCCAAAACTCCAAGCATGAACAGAGTGGTGATGATAATTATATGGAAAATCACATAAAGGGTCATGTCAGCTTAGATTTACAGTCTATGTTCAACTATCAGCCTGAAAAAGAAGAAGAAGTTGCTCCATAAAGTATTGTTCAATATCATTTTGTCCATCCCGAAATCAGTATGGATTCTCAATGTGAAAAGGTGTTTTAGAGTATTTTCTCTTCCCTTGAGAATGACATCATGGTTAAATTTTTAAGCAACATAGACATGGATGAAGATTCTAAAATTGCATCTATGGAAGTTTCCAACAATAAAGAAACAAATGACATAGATGAAGCATTGTATGCCATTTGTCCATCAGAAACACAGAAAGATAATGAAGAGGTAGTGGTTTTATTCAATTCATTTGAAAATCAGGGTTTTGAAAATCCATCTGCGGGAGATATAGACTGTGAAGTAGTGCATGAGAAGGAAGTCATTTCTATTTATTCACTAGAAAGTCAAAGTGGTTGTCCTCAAACAAATTTCCAGAAATTGAATGAAACCACATCAGAGTTGTTTGATAAACAAGAGGATAACCTTGGTGCATATTATATGGCTATCATATTTGAAGATGTTCAAGAATACATGAATATTTTTGTTTATGTTCATGGCCAAGAAGACAAACCTATCATTTCCATTTGATTCGAAGATGTTCTCAAAGAAGAAGAAATAGAGAAAAAACAACTAACACTGATGAAAGATACTTGCCTTTCGGTTTTTGCTCATCAAGGAGAAATGATTTTTCATGATTTTAAAGATTCGATGGCCATCCTATTATAGTCTTTAGTGAAGGATGAATTTGCTTCATTCATAAGCTCAAATTTTGGATTCAATTTGTTTTTTCAGCCTCCATCCTTTACGTTTTTCTACCAGCTTGAAAAAAATGCGAAAGGAAAATCAGGAAACCAATTGCTTGATTGGTTGCATTGGCACTTTAGAATCACCTGAGAGAGTGGTCATCCTAGCAGTTTTAGGGTAGGTAGGGATGTCTAAATAATCTTGTTGGTCAAGCATTTTTCTAGTTTGATTTTTCTAGCACTAGATCCAGTTAATTTTCAATAATGCACTCAGACGTCCCCCATGCAGTTGGAAGCAGTGCACAGAGCTTGGTAGGAGCAGGAAACACATATGTTTTATGGAACAACCCCATGGATCAGGAACCAGGTCTACGAGTTCTTTGCTACCTCGCTGGGAGGATAACATCCCCAGTTGGAGCCAATCTTATCATCCTAACAATTTTTATCGAGATCTAAAAACTTTTGAAGTTTAGCGAGACACTATACCACAATAGAGGTGTGATAGTTCAGGTTGCTTGGCTATATTCCATAGCATGTGAATGAATGTAATAGAAGTGGGAAGGGAGTAGCTCGGTCGGCCATCGATCTTGAAGAATCTCAGATCTACGGTCGAAGCCTACATTGGAAAAACAAATAGCATGGAACTTAACATCGTGAAGGCAAATTGGGGAAAACTACTCTGGTTTCGATGAGGAATGTGTGGTGCTCTTACACACACATTGGGGGAGATGTCAGATTGCCCAAAACCAATTTTCCTATGGCCTCAATGTCACGTGTTTCAAAACATCATATCAATATCCTATGGGGAAGATGATGGTTGGTCAATCACCTCACATCACCGGTCCATGTACTTTCCTGGATGACGTACCAAAAGGACGTCTCCGCATAACTAACTTGAGGCTCATCATTCGAAGTGGATTGATGAAGCATGGCACACCAAGGTACTGTGACATTAATTCATGAGCAAAGTACACAAAGCATCAAAATCTCATATATGAATCATTTTATCCTATTCTGGGAAATTGTCATCTTATGCCTAAGAAAAACAAACTTGACCTATGCTCCTGAATTTTGTAAACCCAAAGGGTGGCCAAATTAAGGTCTCTACGAAGTTCGGAAATCATGGATAATATCCTTCAAATAACGTCTGGCAGAATTGGGTTCTCAGATAAGGTACCAGGTAGGTCAATAAGTAAGAATGAAAGATGGTTCTTACAGATGCAGGTGACTAAATTTCATATTGAGCTTGAAACTAAGATAGAGTTGGGAGTAAGATTAAACCTCGTTATAAGGGATCTTGTCATAAATGAACATGCAAAAAACACATGTCACCCAGCTCCAAAGAAGAAGAGGAGCAAAAGGAGGAAATCATAGGCCAAAACTGAGATGATAGAGAGCGTCAGGGAAAATTTCAATTGGTGGAGTACCATGGAGGAGGAAATCACCAAGCTGAGGTGAATCCTCAGGTAAAATTTTGGTCTATTTCAAATATTTTTGGACAGATGTCGGCTTAAGAGAAGGGAGTCCTGATATGACAAACCAATTACTGACGGTCCCTTTAAATAATACAATTGTTCTTCCTTTTTGTAACTCATACCTGTTTTTAGAATTATGAGGAAGTCATGACATTTTAAATTCCATATGAAATTCCTCTATATATGCTTAGCCTCATGAGTATAGAAGGATGGAGAAAAGAGGAGCCTACCCTCTGTGCAGGAAAACTTTATAAATCTCTGGGGCTGGAATGAATACATGGGTGTAGAGGCAGATTTTGGGACTTTTCATGAAAAGATTCTAATTGGTGGTGTTGTGAGTCTCGTTTTCTCTCATAGTATGTGATTCTTGTTATTTCTCATTTTCATTTTTCTTTCGTCTGTCTAAATTGAGAAACCAAAAGTCCAAAATTCATTATTCGATGCTCTCGGCTTGACAATTTAGACTGTGTTCATCTCTTCTAAACCATTTCATAATTCATTACTATAATTCTCCGATAATAGTTGTGTGTTTCTTTTCTTCTGATACCATCTAAAATTTTCAAGCATAAACTCAGAAGTCACTTCCTCATTTAGCCTTTTCCTCTTGATTGTTTTCACGATTTGTAAATGCATCCTACATTGTTGGCCCCATAGCCCAAAGGTCATCTTCATCTCTTCAACAACTTTATTAAAACCCCAAAACAAACCAATTCTAGCCACTGATTTCCATAGATGTATCAAGTGACATGAGAGAACCCTTACTAAGTTGAGCAGGCTAGTGCCTCAGCTCTAAAGATGGTTGCAACAGCTACCTGCATCATCTGTTTTGACAACCGGGAAGATTTACAGGGTGCTAACAATATCCACATATGAAAAAGTTACTACAATGTTACCTGGATATGAAGAACCAACCAACCTATTCGTTTTGGCATCAAAAGGTGTTGAATAAGATAATAGTATTGTGGCCTGATGACCTTTTGAAACCAAATTTCAATGTAATCTTGATGTTCATCAACAATAGTTTCTATGCTCTCCTTCATCATTCCATGCATATCCTCTTCTTATCGATGATTGATTTCTGAAGTACATAAAGGATCTGCTGAGATGGATGTTGAGAACTCCTCAATCTCAGGTCTTGGTGATTTCTCTCCACCAGATGTAGTCCATAATTTTTCAGCTTCCTTTATAGTTTGGAAAGGAAAATCATTTTGTAGCTCACAGGACCTTGATTCTTCTAATATTTCCGAAGAGGTAGACAAGTTCTTGACTATTGTCAATATTTGTTCTTCCTGAAAAGAAGAAATCCCAGTTGTTGCTAGGATTTGAGAGAGTTCTTAGAAACTAATGGTCACCTTCAAATTCATTATGTTGGTTGATGGATCCTACCTCACACGGGTATTAGTGTCTAGAGTTCTTAAGACACCCAAAAGTTTTATTATTATATTTGTTTAATTTTTTAATCACAATTACCTAAAAAATGAAAGACATATTTAAAGAAAATATATGCAAACCAAACATACCATGCTTGCATAAAATAAATCAGACTTACAGGAAAGAAATCAAAGCGTAAAATAAAATACGATTGCAGGAATGAAACCAAACTCACATGTGTATGAAAGTAAATAGACTGGAAGGAAAAATAAACACACTTTGCGAATAGGAAGCACACTTGCATGAAAGAAATAAAACTTGCATAAGAGAAATAAAGGAAAACACTCTTGCAGTAAAATAAGCACATTCGCAAGAAAACTAAATTGCAGGAAAGTAAACACACTGGGCAGGAAAGAAAGCACACTTGTGAGAAAGTAAATTTTCGGAAAGTAAGTACGCTGTGCAGGAAAGAAATCATGTTTGCGGGAAAGTAAATTGCAGGAAAGTAAACAAACTATGAAAAGTAAACAAACTGAGAAAAGTAAGCAAACTTGCAGAAAAAGTAAACACTCTTGCAGAAAGGCAACAACAAGGCTTTGGAGCGACCCATTAAAATGGATGCGTAGGTTCTTACCTCTTGTCTTAAAGTTTCTCCTCCCACTTGTTGTGTAATTAAAGGTAACCTACCTACCTAAGCTCTAATACCTTTATCACCTCGCTGACAACGATGCCAAAAATGTCGAGTAAAATATATGCTATCTATTTCGACATTAAATTGTCAACCTGGGGCTCATAAGCTTTGAGGAACCATCACTGTATATGCAGTTCTAGAGCTCTAATCTAGCCTAGCCTAACCTAATCTAATCTAATGCCAATAAACTCAAATAATGAAGATCTTTACTTTAAATTTACAAAGTAATCCACAACTAGGAATGATAAATTCATTATTTTTAGTCAACAAATAAAAACAACCTATGTTCATGGGCAGTGAACTCATAAAGCAAACTATCGTTAAAAAGCAATTCTTTATAGTGAACTCTATTCTTAAAGAAAAACTCACTATGAAAAGATTCAACATCAATCATTCACTCTATTACATAATTGTTGGAAAGTACTCTATTAAAATCACTAACTCAAGCAAAGCCATAGACTC
>ML809560.1:11043-57621 GCA_009831015.1 Picea engelmannii | reverse complement strand
ACTTGATACTATATTCATGATTTACCATAAGAGTGAAATGGTTTCCACAATCTATCTCTCAATTATATATTGGTGGGAGGCTGGCTGGTTGATGTTTAGTTTTAAAATGGCTCCAACTTCAAAGGACAAAATGTACAATGAAAATCCATTCATATTCAAGCAAATACTTAACCACTCAAAAACCCTTATTATTAACTAATGAAAACCAATCAAAAAGTAGACTTACACATGTATGAGTATCTTATTCATATCCATTTTATTCCAAAGTTAATATATAATAATAATAATAATAATAATCTATTTTTAAGGTCATGGCTATGCCATACCAAATTGGTGTATGAGACCCCCTTGATTGTGGGACAAGGAACCCCCCTCCGCCCAACGATTTGATTGGTAAAGTCTACGAAGGTATACATACCCTACCCCCCTCTGGATTTGAACTTGTGACCTCTTAAGAGGAAACACATGTTCTTAACCATTAGGCACACTCGGGCTATAATATATATATATATATATATATATATATATATATATATATATATATAGGATAACTGAAATATGAAGCCATAAATTATTGAACAAAATCAATCACTAAATTATCAATAATTTATTTATTTAACTAACAATATATAATCCAATTTCATTAATGCTAAAAACGTAAATTTATAATAAAAAACAATACAATAATCTAAAAAAAAACTAATACTAATATGAAGGTGGGGGTGGGGGAAATAATAGAGAAAACATATGAGGGTGAGGGTGGGGGTGGGGGGAATAATAGAGAAAACATAATATGTTTTCTCTATTATAGCCCTCACCCCCACCCATATGTTTTGTATGAGGGTTGGGGTGGGAAAGAAATAATAGAGAAAACATAGTATGTTTTATGTATTATTCCCTCCACCCCCACCCTCATGAGGGTAGTGGTGGAGGGAATAATAGAAAAAACATATGGTGTGGGGGTGGCATAAATAATAAATAAAACATATCTTCAAAGATACAATTCTCGCCCTCATGAGGGTGGGGTTGGAGGGTGTTATCTCCTCAAATAAATCAATTGAGATTTTGCATTTTAGGTGATAAGATATCTTTTAAAAAGGGTACTTTTTTAATTTTTAAAAAGCTCATTTCTCAAATATTTATGCATGTAATAAAGTTTACATAAAAGTTTATTTAGTTTTTATTTGATCTCATTCAAATCTTAGGTTTTGGTTGCCTAGGAGAACATTTGGATTGTTCATTAGCCACCGAAAGCCTTAGCTTTCAGAAGCTTAAACAAAGGAATACAGGGCCATTTTAGCCACCAAACTCGCAGAAGCGGGGAAAGAGCCAGCACGTCCTATCACACATTTCAACTGTCAGGTTCGACGTTTTATGATTGTAATAATCCACCGAAAAGACTGGAGAATGAATCGTTCATGACCGGAAGTTGATCTCTCTATGATATAAGTGAATCTTTCCAGATCATTATATCATTAAGACATTTTCTTACGTACCCTCCATTTATTACAGTTATCCACCATGACTTCTGCAAATCATCAACTGTTCTTCCGCATCCCTTGTAATCAATGCTACGTTCTAAATTTCACCCCGATTTTCTCATTTCTATCAGAACTGAGCCGAATTTCGCTAATTCTACGAGGTGTAACTCTCCCCCGAAATCTTCTCCTTCGATCACATGTGTGCAAAAACATTGTGGAAAATGAAGAAAGGAATGTCAACCCTGAGGAAAGAGCTCAATGACATCAGTTACTTGGAATCACACCCAGAGGTATGCCAAATGTTCAAGGATGCAGGGTGTTACAATTTTTGCAAAAAATTATAGAGTTCTCATCAGTGGGTGGTAGAGTCCTTTGCCCTCAATTTCGATGGAAAGAAAGAAATCATAAGTCGGGATGAATTCGAGATAGATGAAGCCCTCATAGTTTAAGTGACAGAGCTTCCCATGACTGGAGAGAAATGGTTTAAAACTACTATTACTAAGAATGTTGAATTCGGGACTTATTTGAAACCAGAACACAGGGGTTTGATATGGAAGAAAGATGTTCCTGTATCTTTCCTTGAAGATAAATGGCATCACTTATTAAAATCCATAATGGTTTATGTGACTTGTGAAGGGCGATAAAATAGGGTGATGATTTACCATTTTAAACTTATAAATCATTTGACTGGTAGAAACCCGCTCAATCTTCCCTATTTTCTCCACCAAAGTTTATCCAGGATGGCTCATCAAGTCAAGGCCAAGCCTAATCAAGTTGCAGGTAGATTATCCCACAACAGTCTGATCAAACTTTTGGTTTGTGAGTTATTGCAAAGAAGAGGTAAAGAGTGAAATTACTTCTTATTCTAGAATGATTTCTAGACTGAGGTTCAGCCAGAGGGAAAAAAGTGTCCTCATCCCAAGAAATATTCCACTCCCAGAAGTGGAAAGAGGAGGAGGAGATCTATCTCTCTAGCCCCATTCAATCACCAATCTCCTTCCTCTAAGCTTGGAAAAACTAAGAAGAAAATAAATTTCAACAGTGAAGAAGAAAAGGCCAAAGAATCCCCAGTGAACAAAAATATTCTTAATCTTCCTTACACAGACTCGGAGGATGAAGAGCACCAGATTGAAATAGGGCACAAGGATTCTGTTACCACAGGGCGTGAAAAATCTGTTTTTGTGGATATATACACAAAAAGTTATGAGAACCTTCCATCGCCTACACCTCAAGAAGAACAAGAACCACAAACTGCAGATGCCTCATCTAGCAAATGAGTGATGTAGAGTAAATCAAAAGAAATCAAGAAGCTTAAGAGGAAGTTAACTAAGAAAGAAGTGCTAGAAAGGGTAATAAAAACCAGGTATGAAACTCTGTCAAAGAACTTTGCAAAAAGAAACTCATCTTTGGAAAGATTATCCCATGAAAGCATAAAGGAGAAGAAAAAGAAGGACAATATTGTAATAAACTACAACAGCTTATGGAGAGTAGCTCAGGGTTTGAAGAAAAAGGTCAGGGCTTTGAGGAAACAAGCTATCTATTCAAAACACCAGGCTCAGACACATGTTTCTCTTGAGACCTTTACAGAGGTGGAAATTCAGTGCAATGAACCAGAGGCAGCCAGTAGCCCTATAGTTTTTGAGCAAGATGCAAAAGCCTAAAAAGATCTGTTACAAGGGTATTTGTTAAATTTTTTAAATTTTGATAATCTTAGGTTTCGGTGGCTTAGGCAAACATATCAATTGTTCATTAGTCACTGAAAGTAGAACTTTCAATAGCTAATCGACCCAAATTCTATCCACTCTATCTACTGAAAGCACTGATAAGGCAGAAAGCTAATGTTTTTGCACAGGTCCAAGTTTTCCTTGTTCAAAATCCTCAGAAATGGTTCCAATCAATGGAAGATAATTAATGACATCCTTATCAAGAGTTTTTTTTGGTTTTGGACATTCTCTACGAGATAGAAAGGTAAACAATGGTTAGCTATTTTCAAGGATATAAGACTATTTGACTGTCAACATGTGTCATGTTTGACTCCTCCTATATCACATGAGATCCAACAGCCTCAAAATGCTCACTAAACCTACCAAATAATTTGAAGAACATAAATATCAGTCAAGAATTTGAATTGACCTAGTTTATAGGATCTTTATCTACTTTCTTGGGCCAGTTATTGATTTTCTTTTTTTGGCAAAATTCAATCCAGTAATCTAGGATCTAGAAACTGCTTGTAAAAGGCTATAAAGCCAAGAACATTTGATGAACAAATTGTTCAATCTGTAGTTCTATAATCCATTGTTATTGTAAAAAGACACTTTCTTTAATATATTAAGCCTACAAGCTTCTTTCATTTGTTATTGTCAGACTCTCCTTCATCTTTGTCTATGCATATGAGTTGAAATCATTCTTTTTTCTTTGTTTAATGGTCCCATGGTAACTGACATCTTACTTTTGACTGTTAAGCAATAATAATAAGCATCCTTGGATAGTTTGTTGACCCATCATATATATTGCTTATGTATGTTCTAGTTATTTGATTGGTTTTCTTATCCATTTGATTTATAAACCTATCTGATAATAGCTCCTGAAGGCCTTGTATTGCATGAATATAGCTAGACTATATTGAAGGTACAATCCAGTGATCAAGATATTCATCTCGATCCAAACCCACACCCATTATTGAGAAAATAGTTACAAAAAGCTTAAGTTACCAGACATCTCTGAGATACAGCCTAGAAGAGTTTCCTGGAGTGATAAAAAATTGGTGTTGTTGCTGGGGAGAGGAGACTGAAGCTCAGCTTCTTTGGGAGACGATAAGATCCAAATTTGATGATATAAAAATTTTGGACACATTTTGGGTTGTAACCATCTATTTGTCGACTCCATTGGAACGAAGTGGCTCTGAGAAGGGCTCATACCAGGGAAAACCTAGAAAGACCACTGGTAGCACCAGTTCTAGATCCTGAGAAGATCATCAGAAGTGGAAAATCTTTGCAAAGACAAACTTCTAGATCTACAAGAGCATCTTATCTAGGTATTTTAAGAAACACTTCTTCTTTTGTATCTAGAGAACCTCTTGTTGAATCCCCTTCTGCTGAATAGTTCTCAGGAAATTGAGATTGTGTTAGAAAGCTTGAAGGGCGATGAGCCTTCAATTTCCTCTGATGTTATAGATTCTATTTCTAAGAATGTTACTATATCCAATTTAAGAGAAGAAGTTGTAGAATCCATCCAAGAAAAGGACTCTTCCTCTTCTTTGAATTCTTCACCAACTAATCCTATAGAGGGTTTTTTCCATACTCATACTAGTCTGCCCATTCTTGAAGATATTTTACAAGATCTTTCCTCTAAGAGTGAATAAAACTTGGACTTACTACTTGGTCAGTATTACAGAGATTCTTACTTTCCACCTTATTCAGGAAATTTTGCCCAGGGTAGTCATCCTAGCAGTGCTTCTCCTTCCTTCCTCAATGAAGTAAGACCACCATTGTCTATAGTCTCACCTATCCCATCTCAGTCATCATATACAGAAGCTTCCTCCTCTGCATCAACCCCCAAGATTTCCATGGTTGTCCCTTTGACAAAAATGGAAGAAATCTTAGCCAATAGGTATGCCCCTCTTGTGTTTCCCAATCCCTTATCAACCATGCCGACATGAGATTATCATAAATATATGCCGAAGTTTACCGAATCCAGGGATTATACTGTTGAAGAGCATATGGAAGCTTTCTATGCTTATCCTGAGAACATTAACATTTCGGAGGAAGATGTTTGGACCGGAATTTTTGTGCAGAGATTTGATGGCCAAGCTAGAAAGTGGTTCAAGGAACTGCCAGCAAATTCAGTGGAAGGCATTGAGTAGCTAGATGAGGTGTTTTTGAAACACTGGGGAGAAAGAAGAGATCTCTTGTATTATATTTTTGAATTCTGAAATATAAGAAGAGAAAATGGGGAGTCGGTCTCAGACTTCACCAAAATATTTAATAAGATGTTTGACAAGATTCCTATAGAGCTCAAGTTGACTGATGCATCAGCAAAGATCACTTACTCTTCTTCCTTTGATCCAAAATTTTTCTTAATCCTTAGAGAAAGAATATCATCCACACTCGCTTTAATGCAAGATGTTGCTCTTGAGGTTGAATCTAACATTATGGCATCTCCAAAACTTAAAGGAAAATTTGAGAGAAAGAAGTCGTCTGTTGATCCTCCTTCTTCTTCAAATACAAAAATGGAAAAGATGGCCAAGATGTTGAATAGATTGACCTCGGAAATGTCAAAACTAAAAATTCAGAGCCAGTAGCCAGCAAGAACTAAAGAGCCTAATGCTTATGCTCCCATGAATCGCAATGCATTCCCTTACAGAGCGAACAACCAACAAGTCCAGATCCTTTAGAGAGACAAGAATGCAGCTGATGACCAAAGAATTAGGGCCCTCTTCCAAAATGCAATGCTAGAGGAAGAACATGAGCTATCTCATGATGAAGTTGAAGAAGAAAATGACATCAATTTCTTTGGGGATGAAAATGATTCCTCCTTTTTGACACAAACAGATTATGACGAGGCCTAGATGGATGAGAAGATTCATGACACAAGCATTGAAGAATCTTTTTATCAAACAGATGATCAACCAGGTTACAATTTAAGATCTAAGACTACTGCTCCAAAGCCATTACTTGTTGCTCCCGAGAAAAACAAAGAGGTTGATGCCAATTAACCTGTTGCTCCGGTAAAGAAGACCTCCACTCCTACAAAACAACAATAGAAGAAATTGCATCCCCAAGCCAAAGAACAAGTCACCCTCAGAGCTCCTCCTAATGAGGTAAAACCTTCTGATAGATTATCATACTCTTTTAATTTTGAATCAGAAATTTAGAAGGAAAAATACCTATGCCATTGACTGAACTTATGAAGAATAACATTTTCAAGTCTGCTATCCTAAAGTCCCTTCAACCAAAGACTCCTCCAGCTGCTAATTGTGTAAACCTTCAAGATGAAAAGCCCACAGTGACTATAGTACCTATGGTAGAAGACCAATATGACTCTTTTCCACCCTTCCACATATCCCTAAATATCCATGACAAGATCCTTCACAACTGCTTGCTTGACTCGGGAGCATCACACAATCTTATGCCTAAAGCAGTGATGGATGAACTTGGGCTTGACATCAAAAAACCTTATCATGATATCTTCTCTTTCAACTCTAGGAAAGTCATATGCCTCAGCCTCATAAAATACTTTGTTATAAACCTTGCCCAGCTACCAATGAGAAACATGGTAATGGATGTTGTAGTGGCTGATATCCCACCCAAGTTCGGCCTCCTCTTGTCGCGTTCATGGAGAAAAAGGATGCGGGGTACCTTGTAGATGGATCTTTCATATGCCACAGTCTCAATGTTTGGAGGAGATCTAAAGAAACTTTATAGAGAAAATTATCTTGCCTACATCATTAGTGATGGAAAACATTATGTAAACCATCCCATTTATGATTTAGACATAGACTTTGGATCATGCATTCTTCAAATAGATGATTCTCAGCCAGCTCCTTTGCAGCTCACAAAGCCTACTTATTATCAGACTGATGGAGAGAGTACTCCTATGTGGACCATGTTATTTGATGGTGCCAGTACCAAAGACTCAACAGGTGCAGGTGTAGTTTTGATTTCTCCTTCGAAAGAGGCTATGCATTTGTCTTTTAAGCTTGATTTCAAAACTACTAACAATATAACAGAGTATGAGGATATTCTATTGGGATTAAATTATGCCAAGGAGATGGGAATCAAAGGACTAAAAGTGTTTGGAGATGCGGATCTCATCATACAGCAAGTGAACAATACTTTCCAAGAAAAACATGTCATATTGAAAGCCTATAGGGATGAGGTATGGAAACTTAGGGACTCTTTTTACATTTTTGACATTTCTTATGTACCCATAGCTATGAATCATCTTTCTCATTCTCTTTCTATCTCAGCCAGTATGTTTATTCCTCCCATGCATCCCAGACTAAATTATGAAATCCAAGTCAAATATAGACCATCCCTGCCTGACAATATCAAATATTGGAAAGTTTTTGAAGATGATGATGAGATTAGTAGATTTCTCCAGGTGGTAGATGAATTTTCTAATATGCATATTCACCAGAAAAATCAAAATGTAGAGGAATCCAAGAAACCTAAGCTAAAAAGAAAAATGGGTCAACATGATATTGTTCATCTTCCCAACAATTATATACCTTGGGGTTTGGTGCCTCTTGAGAAGCTTTTCGATCAAAACGATGTCCCCTACAAACCTAATAAGAAGGAGAAATATCTTGTTGTCCATGAGCACAATATAGGAAGACAAAATCATCCTAAATCCATAAATCTATCCGTTGAATTAACCACTGATCAGAGGTCTAAATATTGAAGCATTATGAAGGAATTCGTTGATGTTTTTGCCTGGAAGTACAATGATCTGAAAACCTATGATCCTGAGGTCATTCAACATAAGATTCCCCTTGATAAAGACACCATCCCTTTCAAACAAAAACTAAGACCTATCATTCCTCTCCTATTGCCTGTAATTGAAAAAGAAATCAAAAAGCTCCTTGATGCCAAAATTATAATTCCTTTAAGATACTCTAAATGGATTGCAAATCTAGTAATCGCGAGAAAGAAAAATGGTAAAATCAGGTTATGTGTTGATTTTAGAAATCTAAATAAATTCTCAAAGAAAGAAAACTATCCCCTACCCAATATGGAACATTTGCTGCAAAGAATTCCAGGGGCCACTGTCACGTCTTTCCTAGACGACTTCTCAGGCTATAACCAGATTTCTATACATCTTGATGACCAAGAAAAAACTACCTTTACTACTCCTTGGGGTACCTTCGTGTACACCAAGATGCCATTCAGGTTAATGAATGTCAGGGCCACTTTTTAGAGGGACATGGACATAGTTTTCGTGGGAGAAAAGGACAAGTTTTTCCTCATCTATCTTGATAATATCATGGTTTACTCTAGCAGTCATGAAGAGCATCTTAAGCATCTGAAAAGAGTATTTTTGAAATGCAGACAGTTTAGGATTTCATTTAACCACAAAAAATATCAATTTTCTCTCAAGAAGGGAAAGCTCCTAGGCCACATTATTTCAGCAAAAGGTGTGAAAATTGGTCCAACTCAAGTGGAAGCAATTCAAAGGTTGTGCATACCAAGGTCAAAGAAGGATATCCAATCTCTAATCGGTAAGATAAATTTTGTTAGAAGATTTATTCCTAATTTCGCTGAGTTACTGAAACAGATAACCTCTATTCTAAAAAGGGGATCCAAGATAAAGTGGAAAAACAATGCAAGAAGTTCATTTCAGGATATCAAACAGGCTATCATGGAATCGACCACTCTAATCAGTCCTGATTACACCAAGAACTTCTATATTTTCTCCTTTTCTTCCTATGACATGGTGGCAGCAGTCTTTTTACAAAAAGATGATGAAAGTCTTGATCACCCGGTGGCCTTTTTTAGCAAAGCACTCAGAGACAGTGAACTAAGGTATGATCCTATAGAAAACAAGCTTATGCTCTCATTAAGTCATTAAAAGATTTCAGAATTTATATCCTCCATGCAAAGGTTGTCGCCTATGTTCTTTCAGCCTCTGTGAAGGATTTCTTGACTTAGCCCGATATTGATGGAAAGAGAGCTAAATGGATCGCAAAGCTAATCGCCTTTGAAATAGAAGTGAAGCCCACTAAGATGGTAAAGGGTCAAGGCCTTGCCAAGCTTTTGACAGAAGAGAACTATGATGTTTTGGACATAAATTTCATTGGGGAAAGTTGAGTAAGTTTGCAGACAGGGGTAGCAATGGAAGGACAACATAACAACCAGTAGGTGGTCGAGCATTTGTTTTCATGTGAGTGGTATTCATGGATTATTCATTTTTTACAGAAGTTGGAGGTTTCTCCTGTACTTAGCATGACTCAAGCCCGAGCCCTTTACCTTGGAGCAATTAAATTTTGCATTAATAATAATCTTTTGTATTGGAAAGATCCTATTGGTTTACTACTAAGATTTTTAGACAAAGAAGAGTCAATTGAATTCATGCATCAGTTTCATTCAAGTATTTGTGGAGGCCATCATTACTGGAAGACCACATCTCATAAGATTTTAAGGGATGGGTATTATTGTCCTTTTCTTTTTTCAGATGTGTGCACCTTTGTGAAATCTTATGATAAGTGTCAAAGATTCACAAGAAAACAACAACTAAAATCTCTACCCCTAAGACCTATTGTAGTGAATGGTCCTTTTCAGCAGTGGGGTTTAGATTTCATAGGCAAGATTAATCCTGCATCTAGTGGTCAACATAAATGGATCTTTGTAGCCACTGACTATTTTACAAAATGGATAGAGGCAATCCCCACTAGAAATGCCACTCATCAGGTCGTCATGAAATTTCTCTATGAGAACATCCTGAGCAGATTCGGTTGCCCAAAAAGGCTAGTGACAGATAATGCAACAACTTTCAAAGTTGATGCATTGGTTGACATGTGTAAGTCAACAGGCATTCAATTGGTACACTCTACTCCCTATTATGCTCAAGGTAATGGCCTTTCCGAGTCATCCAATAAGAGTCTAATCAAAATCATCAAAAAGTTGTTGGAGGAGAATCAAAAGAGTTGGGATTCTAAACTAAAATTTTCTCTTTGGGCAGACAGAGTAAATAACAAGAAATCCATAGGAACTTCTCCCTTCAAACTGGTTTATGGCACTGATGCCATTTTCCCTATTCATCTAGTTTTACCAGTGGATAAGTTATTTCAGGAGGACCAAACTGAATCAAATGATATGATAAGAAGAATGCTTGACTTGGTAGAATTGCAGCAGGTCAGAGAACAACTGGTGGATAAATTAGAGACTCGTCAAAAGAGGATCAAGGACACTTTTGACAGAAAGGAAAAGGTTGATGATTTTTAGGTTGGTGACTAGGTTCTAAAATGGGACGTCCTCAGACAAGATAAAGGCAAGCATGACAAGTTTAACTCTTTGTGGACCAGTCCTTTCATGATAACTCAAGTACAACACAACAACACCTTCATTCTACAAAGTCTGAAAGGTGAAGAAATGTTTGGTGGCCTAGTCAATGGGCATTTTCTAAAACACTATTTTATCTAAGGCTTTGAAGCCTTGTCATTGTAATTTTTATTTTTCATCTTTTGTTTTTACAAAATAACTCCATGCCCAATGGAAACACTAGTAGATAGGTTTGAATTTTCATTTTTCAGGAAATGCATTGGTTTTGTGGTTCTTGAAACCTCATAGGGAGGATTTCACCCCCAATAGGAGCCAGTGTTATCTCATCAAATAAATCAATTCAGATTTTTCATTTTAGGTGATAGGATGTCTTTTAAACAAGGTAATTTTTTAATTTTTAAAAAGCTCATTTCTCAAATCTTTATGCATGTAATAAATTTTAAATAAAAGTTTGTTTAGTTTTTATTTGATCTAATTCAAATCTCAACTTTTAGTGGCTTAGGCGAACATTTTGATTCTTCATTAGCCACCGAAATCCTTAGCATTCAGAAGCTTAAACAAAGGAATTTAGGGCCATTTTATCCACCAAAATCACATAAGTGGAGAAAGAGCCATCATGCCCTATCACACGTTTCAACCGTTGGGTTCGATGTTTATGATTGCAATAAGCCACCGAAAATACTAGAGAACGAACCGTTCATGACTAGAAGCTAATCTCTCTGTCATATAAGCGAATCTTTCTATATCATTATATCATTAAGCCATGTGCTTACATACTCTCCATTTATTACAGTTATCCACCATGACTACTGCAAATCATCAACCATTCCGCTGCATCCCTTGTAATCAGTGCCACATTCTAAAGCTCACCCTAGTTTTCTCATTTCTATCATAGCCAATCCGACTTTCGCTAATTCTACGAGGTGTAACTCTCCCCCAAAATTTGCTCCTTCGATAACAGGTGTGCAAAAACATTTTGGAAAAATAAGAAAGGAAGGTCAACCCTGAGGAAAGAGCTCAACTGCATGAGTTAACTAGAATCACACCTGGAGGTATGTCAAATGTTCAAGGATGCAGGGTGTTACAATTTTTGCAAAAAATTATAGAGTTCTCATCAGCAGGTGGCAGAGGCCTTTTCCCTTATTTTCGATGGAAAGAAAGAAATCATAGGACGAGATGAATTACAGATAAATGAAGCCCTCATAGCTGAAGTGACAGAGCTTCCCATGACTGGAGAGAAATGGTTTAAAACTACTATTACTAAGAATGTTGAATTCAGGACTTATTTGAAACCAGAACACAGGGGTTTCATATGGAAGAAAGATATTCCTGTATCTTTCCTTGAAGATAAATGGCAACAGTTATTAAAATCCATAATGGTTTATGTAACTTGTGAAGGGAAATACAACAGGGTGATGATTTACCATTTTAAACTTATAAATCATTTGACTGGTAGAAACCCACTCAATCTTCCCTATTTTCTCCATCGAAGTTTATCCAAGATGGCTCATCAAGTCAAGGCCAAGCCTAATCAAGTTGCAGGTAGAGTATCCCACCATAGTTTGATCAAAATTTTGGTTTGTGATTTGTTGCAAAGATGAGGTACAGAGTGGAATTACTTCGTATTATGGAATGATTTCTAGACTGAGGTTTAGCTAGAGGGAAAAAAGAGTCCTCATCCCAAGAATTCTTCCACTCCCAGAAGTGGAAAGAAGAGGAGGAGAGTTATCTCTCTAGCCCCAGTCAATCAACCCTCTCCTTCCTCTAAGCTTGGAAAAACTACGAAGATATTAAATTTCAATGGTGAAGAAGAAAAGGCCAAAGAATCCCCAGTGAACAAAAACATTATTAATCTTCCTTACATAGAATCGGAGGATGAAGAGCACCAGATTGAAACATGGCACGAGGATTCAGTTACCACAGGGCGTGAAAATTCTATTTTTGTGGATATATACACAACAAGTTATGAGAACTTTCCATCACCTACACCTCAAGAAGAATAAGAGCCACAAACTGCAGATGCCTCATCTAGGAAACGGGTGAAGCAGAGTAAATCAAAAGAAATCAAGAAGCTTAAGAAGAAGTTAGCCAAGCAAGAAGTGATAGAAAGGGTAATAAAAACCAGGTATGAAACTCTGTCAAAGAACTTTTGTTTTGGGGTTATTCTACCCTACAGACTAACAAGCTAGGGCTTAAACTTGCATGCAGATCATGACCCTTCATAAGCTACTTTTAACCTTCTACCCTAAATCTAAAACCCTTTTTCACATGCACACATGGGAAGAATCAACTGACCTTTTTTATCGACGGTTGGTGTAGATCCTCCGTTGAGATTTATCCCCTTGCTTCTGCTGCTCCTTCCAAAAAGCAGTCCTGCAATCAAGACAAAACTACACATGCATGCTATTGTTCTACTAGAGGATTAGAGATTAAACACAAATCAAATAAAACATATAAGACTCATGTATTTGGGACGAAAAAAGTATCTTTTTATTAATATCAAGATGAATCAAATTACAATGATTATAGAGACCGGCCACCGCTCCTTGATCCTGATCCTGGGCTCCTCCTCTTCTTTGTCCTCCAACTGCTTTGCTTGAATTCTCCTAAAGCTTGAGGAAAGGCTAAAGGGTTGGGACAAAATGGATTCGACAATTGGGCAGAGTTTCTTTGCTATGATTTTTGCTTCTTTGAATAGTACCCCTACCCCTTCCTTTATAGGCTAGAAGGAGCTAGGGTTTTAGACGAACTCTCGGCCATGCATGGCTGGGAGTTCTAGTTAATTGACCCAAAGCTTTTCGTCCCAGCGGAAAATTTCCTGATTTTTTTCTTTGTTAGTTAAATGCTAGCTATAGTGGGCCATCCCGTGTTCCAATGCATGCAGTATAAGGCCTGCCAGCATTCCAACGCACCCAACAGTGGGTTAGGGCATGGGTTACTTGGTTTAAGAGGTTTTTAAAGAGTTTGTTCAGCATGGCTTTGGCAATGAAGGGCAATGAGTTGGCCTGATGCCAGGTGAGCATGAATGGTGCAATTTAGGGTTATAATAGATGCCCCCTAATGTGTGAGGTCATAAGAGCATCTGATGGCCGAAATACATAACCAATTCTTTACCAATCTGTACTGATATGCTGAATGAGTGAGCCCAGGAATCAGGAATCAGGAGGTTTCGTCTGCAAAAATATCAAAATGTCTCACCGAGTCGGGCATAACCATGCTCGGGATAAATCATAACCATGGCTACCAATCAAATACACTGTAGATCCATGTCAAATAACTATAAAGAGTAGCCGCGAACAATACACARCGGAGCTACATCTCGAAATCAGAAAGATATACATAGAAAGTATCCATCTCTCAGAAGTTGATTCGGCCGGATGGCTATACTTCAGAGCTCGAGCAACAACTTCAAAATATTCTAACTTAGGTAGGAGCTTAATATGAGTGTATGACTGCACTACCCAGAGGTCTTCAACAGCTCGTCGGTTGTGGACTTGATAATCTTGATGATCGGACTGAAGGCTTTAGTGATTTCGAACAAAGACTTGATTGGACATTCAGGAAGGCCGGGTACGCGGACAAGAGACATATTGCAGAGTGGCTGACTCAGGATAAGTAACAAAATTCCCTTGAACAATAGCATGACAAGTGATAAGACTCAGGCAGCATATCTGTTAATCATAAGTCTACGAAGAAGGAGGCACCTCAAACTCTCCATATGTTTGGAAGAGTAACCAAATGGTGGAGGACACAACTCAAAATAGCGAGCAAAGCTTCCTAAGGTCGTACTACATCCCAAAGTCTGATGAATCAAACGGACAGATGTGCTTTATCCAAGGGCGACTCATAATGCTGCCAATAAAGAAAATACTTTTCCCATCCTCTTTTTGGGGTATATTTGATTTTTTTGTTCTTTTTGAATATTTTGAAAATAATAAAGGAATATTAAGTTACAGTGGAGGAACGAGCATAGCAAACATACAAGCTCAAGGCACAATGACAAGACTGATGTTCTAGGAAATAATACTCGGGAAAAATCCTCTAGTGGCCAAAGGTGTTAAGACGCAAAAGCAAACTGTTACTAGGCTGATGGGTAAAGGATGTAGGTGCAGTTGATAGAACACACAGTGGTAACGTCCTTCGATGTAAGTTTAACGATCCCAGAGAAAGGAAGCTCGATGATTTTTCATGTTTAGAGAGTCTGAAAAAGCATAAAAGGAAACTCCATTGGGGTACCTTTTTCATCAATAGTCTAGTCGGTTTGAAAAAGGGGTAAACTAGCACCGACTAGACGTCAATTCAAAACCATTTTAATGAGTGTGACAAGGACAAGATCACTCGGCTATTTTTTCAATTTTAAGTAGTCTGAAAAAAGCTTAACTATGGACTCCATCAGGAATATTCTTCTGGACCGTTTTAATGAGTGTGAAAGAATAAGGTCACTCGAAAATCTTTTCAATTTTAGGGAGTCTAAAAAGAGCTTAACTATGGACTCCGGGGGGGTTTCTTTTTCGTAAATTTAGTCCCTCAGGCCCGAAAAAGGAATAAAATTATACCTGAGGACACTCTTCTAAAGAATCGGAATTCGATAGAGTATTCCTTTGTTCGTGCAGTTGACCGTCCGGATCGAAAAAGGGGTAAACTACCGTCGGACAAACGTGACTTCAAATTTCATTTTAACGAGCATGAAAGGTCACAAGATCGCTCGACAATATTTTCATGTTTAAAGGGTCTGAAAAGGGCTTAAAAGGAGACCCATCATGTTTTGGGAGTCCGGAGGGTAAGACAAAGAGTGAAAAAGACCCATGTGAATGAGGCTCAAAACTCGTATTCAGGAAAGACTATACGGACTCCCGAGCCTACTATGTTGTCAGAAACGACATGGACACCATAATGCAACCAGGTCCTACCTAGGGCATCCATGTTTTGGTAAGCTCTACCATCAAGTTGCGACACTTCTAGAGAAGATATGACGGTTCTGTGGCACAATTGAATGGGATCGATCCTATATCGTAAAAACAAAAAGGCAACGAGATGCAACAGTGGGGATGAAATCCTACCCTATATGCTCAGGTTGATTTTTGAAAAAAAATTTATGGACCGTCCTTATGTATATATATATATATTTTTTTTTTCTGAAACTCAATGAAAAATGTGCCAAAACCTGATCAAATCCTTCCCATATAACTCCGGAACCACTCAAAATGGTTTTTGGTATTAAGAAACTGATAAAAGGGGCCAAAAGGGTGACAAAAAGAGGCCAAAAAGTCTATAAATAGAAGTTGGCAGCTCATTATCACCATTGCTGATTTGGAAATTGACTCTGGAGCCAAAAGACCCCCTTTGCCAGAGATCGTGATTCCGAGAGCTACAGTGGACCAAAAGGACGTCTGCTTGGACCAAGTACAAACTCCCCCATATTTCATTTCAATACCTTCTTTATTGTTTTTGGGCGTGTTTTGGGGGTGGTCGTCGCCCTCAAAGGGGTCGGCCCTAGTAAAACACGGGTTGTCCAGGGACAGCCCTCGAGTACCCGCGCGCAGGGTCAAAACTGCACGCAGGTACCCGCGACTGTCGCCTCGATAGCCCGTGGGTTACCCCCCCGCGCATGTGAAAAATGGCTTGGCCAGATCTAACTCCCTTTTTTTTTTTTTTGTGCTTGATAGGATGTATGTGCATTGGAGAGAGAGGGAGCACGAGGCTACCAATGAGGCAGTGGCTGCAGATCCAAATGTGATGGCCATGCTGATGCAGTGTGGCTTAGTGAAATTTTTTCTGTGTCCGTTTATGTGCGCGCAACCAAGGTTGCTGAATGCTGTGGTTGACTATTGGCACCCCGATGCAGAGGCCTTCATGATAGAGGGGCAATCCTTGGTGCCCACCACCAAGGATATCTACTTTTTGACGGGCCTCTCGAGGAGAGGAGAACCCGTTAACTTTCATACATTTCCTACAGGGCCGAGCAAAGTCTCGGAATTGATAGCGGAGTACTGTGAGGTCAGGACCGAGCAGGTATCTTCGTCGGTTCCCGTAAGTAGGATTACCAACCTCACCCTTCATACCATTTTATCAATGATTGGGAGGATTACCGGCTCTACGGCTATGCATCAGGCTTCGCGCGCACAGATGAACTGTGTAGTTCAGTGCATGAATGCACAAATATATGACTGGAGTACCACACTCCTGGAGAACATGAAGAGGCAATTGACAGATTGCCGACAGCGGAAACACAGGAACTTCGGGTTCGGGACTATCCTGTGTTCATTCTTTTTTGAGAGAGTTCCATGTTTCAGTCCTCGGCTGACAGTACGAGGACATCTGACGACTTTCCCTGCAGTATGTAGATGGGTAGCATTACTTCCACGACAGGGTGGTGGAAGGACCGTAGAGGCCTTCAACAACGACTTTTTTGCTTGGTTTTCACGGCAGATCCCCGCTATCGAAGACTACCAATACGCGTGGATTGACTTTTCCAGAGATCCATCTATACCAGTGCCTCCTGGTGAGGAGCGAGGGGAGATGGGTAAGTCTCCACCTATACAGTTTTTTTGTTTGCATATGTAATTTTTATGTCTTTTTTATATATATCATGTTTTTTGGATAACAGAGTTTCTGATGGGTGAACTTTGTGTTGCGTGCAGATGTGGGACCCGTGCGGCCTGCCGCTTTTGCGTGGAACAGGCGTCGCCCACGGCCAGAGGCCGCAACCACCGCCGCCAGGGGAGCAGCAGCAACAGGGAACCCTCCAGCAGGAGAGGCTAAGAGGGCTCTTAGGCGGATTGAGCGAAACTTCACTGAGCTCACCCGCACAGTTCCCATGATAGAGATAGAGGACTTTCTACCCTCCATGCAGACTCATATGGTGGGGTTACCTCGGACATGGGTCCGATTATTTAGGCATTTGGGTCGGGTTGTGTATGATTATAACAGGGACCATAGGCCCTGAACAGCCTTTGTAGACTTTTATGTGCCTCGAGCACTGATATGTATTATATTTTTTGAGGGCATAAGCCCCAGTGACTTGTTATGGTTCCCATTTTTTGAGGCGCTTGCGCCCATCTATGTACTCTGAAGATTTTATGATGTATATATATGGTTTTTATTTCTTTTATGTGTCTTTATGGATTATGTGCACAAAAATGTATTTACATGTGTTTGATCWTGATCTTTGTTATGTGTGAGCAAGATGCCAATCTAAAATGTGATTAGCTAGAGTATCTGTGATTTGATTTAGACTCCTAGGAACATCAAAATATGTAATATAATCAAAGTCGTGTTCCAAGAGACATACCTTAAGGAATCGTCGGTGTAAAGTAGGATCGTGCACACGGTATATTCTATTTAGTTACGACACAACCAGTTGAGCGTCTAGATAGACCCAGAGACGAGAGATACCAAATGACAAAGTGTCATGAAGTAACTCAATAACTGCGCTATACTCAGCAACATTGTTTGTGGTGTCACCTAAGCATATCCCCCTGGAAGATAACAACTGACCCTGTGGCGTAAAGATTACCCAAGATGTGGAGGCAAGCCTCCGCATGTGTCGACTAGCACCATATGCATACCCAATGAACACCTCGGACTCACTTGACATCTGCCATAGTGACGAAAGATAACATTAATGACACGTCCATGACACGTTTTTCAAAAAGAAACGAAAGAAAGTAATAGCGCAAAGACTATACATATATTACAAAAAGTTACCCATAGTGACGATGCTATGAGTAATACTTCTTGAGGTAGAGCCCATTTCTAGGCTCCGCCAAATCATTCCCTTCAAAATCGACCAGACGATAAGTGCCCTTTTTTAAAACCTCCTTAACAATGAAGGGTCCGAACCACATGGGTTTAAACATTCCTGCCCCCAGGGGGTCCTTTTCTTGGTCGTAAACCAAGACAAGGTCACCCTTAGAGAAAACCCGAGGACGAACAAACCTATCATATTGACACTTAACCTTATGTTTATGAGCCTTGTTGGCCAGTGCCGCATCGCGACGTTGTTCATCAATTTTTTCTAGGTGTACTAATCGTTCTTCAAGCGGAGAAGTGTCTGGCAATAACTGTACTACCAAATTTAGAGATGGAATTTGAAATTCGATGGGAAAGACTGCCTCCAGCCCGTAAACGAGTTGGAAAGGTGAGAAACCGGTTGCAGTCTTAACTGATGTTTGGTAAGCCCATAATGTCGAGTATAACATCAAATGCCAGTTTGACTTGGCTGAGTTGATGGTTCGCTGTAGCATTGTCTTAAGCATTTTGTTAACAGCTTCCACCTTCCCATTGGCTTGGGTATAGTAAGGTGAGGAATCTTCTTGCTGCCATGGTCAGTGACAATCTCTCTCGGGACGTCGAACTGTGCTATAATCTGGTTAAATAAGAAGAGAGCTGCAGTCTCTCCATCATCTTTGAACGTCGGCATAGCTTTGACCCACTTAGTGAAGTAGTCGACAGCTACAATGATATAGCGATGCCCCCTGGCTGACGGGGGGTTGCAAGTAGTGTAATCAATCCCCCACTTGGTGAAGGGACCGACTGTGATGACAGGAAACATGGGAGCTAGATGTGCCCTCATCTTCCATGAGAAGACTTGGAACGGATGGCACTTCTTGACCGACTCGATGCAATCTTTAATAAGTGTGGGCCAAAAGTAACCTGCTCTTAAAAATTTTTGGGTTGTTGCCAACCCAGATAAGTGACCGCCACAAGCTCCTGTATGACAATCGTTGAGCACTTTGACGGCCTCCTCATGAGTGAGGCATCGACGCAAGATAAAATCTACGCCTCGCCGATACAAAGTATCATTGAGTATAAGATAGTTCTTGGCCTGATGGCGTATCTGCCGACGCTCATCACGAGAAGAAGAGGTAGGACACTTCAAAGTCTGGAGATAGATTAGTATATCTCCATACCAGGGGTCAGATGATTTGATAAAAAACATATCCCCCCGGATAGGTGATTCCTCAGGCACAACATCACCTGACTCAACCAAAAGTTCCAAAATAAGTTCTGCGAAGACCAACGACTTTTTGGACTTGGCTGAAATGAAGTCTAAGTCAAATTCTTGGAGGATGACCATCCATCTACTGATTTTTCCGTCGATAACTCGTCGTGTCAACATGTACTGAAATGTATTTACGACCGCAATGACAGTGGTCTTACGAAACATAACATAGTGACGGAACCGTTGAACAGCATGGACTGCTGCCAACACAATTTTTTCGAGATGGGTATAATTAAGTTCCGGTCCTAGGAGGCCTCGGCTCAGGTAATAGATCACGTATTCAGAAAATGAATCATCTTCCTGAACTAAAACCATGCCTATGGTTGACTCTGCGGCAGCCAGATATAATAAGAAATCCTTGTTATAATTCGGTGGTCGTAGCAAAGGTGCGGTTGTAAGGGCATGTTTCAATGCGTCGAAAGAGCACTGTGCTGCTTCGTCCCAGAGGAAAGGAACATATTTCTTCAGTAAACGCATGAAGCCCTTGGTTATTTCGGCATAGTTGGCGATGAAGCGTCGTAAGAAGTTCGCCTTGCCTTGAAGGCTTTGAAGTTTTAAAATTGTGCATGGGGGGGGCAACTGGACTATTGCCTCCACCTTAAGAGGATCGACCATGATCCTGGTTGTTGAAATGATGAAACCTAACAAATGACCTCACGTGATGCAAAAGCTACACTTGTTGGGATTCAAGCGAATCTAGAAGTAGCGACAACGTTCAAATATTAGTCTGAGGTGTGTAGGATGATCCTTTCGCTTGCGAGAGCATGATTCTAAATCATCTAGATAGGCCTCGACGATATGTTTGAGGTCGTGAAACGCAAAAGACATAGCTCACTGGAAAGTAGCTCCAGCGTTCTTGAGGCCAAAAGACATTTTTCGATAGGCGAATGTACCCCATGGGAAAATGAATGCCATTTTGTGTTGGTCCTCAGGTTTGATTTGGATTTGGTTATAACCCGAGAAACCATCCATGAATGAAAAGGCTTCACAACCGGCGCATTCATCAATGATCTGGTCGATGAATGGGGTTGGATAATTATCTTTTGGACGTGCCTTGTTCAAATCACGGAAATCGGTACAGACACGAATCGTGCCTTGTTTTTTATCTACTGGCACAGGATTTGACACCCATTGAGTCAAGTGAATAGGGTATATGAACCCTGCCTTAAGCAATTTCTCAACCTCCGCTTTGATAGTTGCTGCTTTCCTAGGATTAACTGGACGAAGTTTCTGTCGAACAGGCTTAGCATTTGGATATGTAGTGATCTCATGTTCAACTATTTTTCAGATCGATGCCTGGCATTTCCTCGTAAGACCAAGCAAAAACATCGCGGAATTATTTAAAAAGATCTATGTAAATATGAATCTCTTCAGGGGAGCAATCCGCTCCGACGAAGACATTCTCCACGATGCTGGGGTTTTGGGAGATATTGATGGGTCTCGTGGCAGTGATAGTTTCCATATTTCCCTCAACATAAATATCTTGTGTAGCTAAGAGGTTAATGGGATAAGGCTGATCTCCCGTCATGGTGATAGTGAATTCTCCTGCCTCGATTCGATGTAACTGCGGGAGGAAATATGATTTGTGATGAAGATCTTCCCAGGGTTTGTCCGGACCAGTCATTGCTTCAATTATTGCTTCGTCAGAAGGAAAGACTAAATCTAACGAATCGGTGTTGACAAGAGAATCCTGAGCCTAGATAGGCTCAAGGAGTGGATCCAACTCTTGTGTGGGAATCAGATCAGGAGTAGATGAATTTTGTTGAACCAAAGAGTACGCTACTTCGACGACCGACAAGGGCGTAGACATGCCCGCATGCCCTGTCGCATCCATCGTATCTGATGGGGAAGGAAGAATCCACGGATCCTGAAAGTAAGTCGTACAGAACGACGAAACATGGAGAATCTCAGCCTTGTGGTGAGACGATATAAACTTGACATCGCCTTGAGGAGGTGGGTAATCGAAGGTACCCATCAAAGATGGGCACAAACCAACTCCTACATTGACGACACTGGCTTGAGGATTATATACCATGGGAACCGTGGATGCCCCCAAGGCTGGGTCAAGTCAAGAGAAGGACAACTGATCAATAGTCACTATCCGGCCTTCATGTGGAAACAATAAGACTCGAAAAACTGTAGCGACCACCGCTTGCATTGCATAAGTCCAACTATGACCTAACAATAGATTGTATTCGATGGGGGCATCAACTACCTCTACTTCAACGCACACAGTCTTCCCCCCAAACTACACAGGGAAAGAAGGAATGATTCCATGTGGTCGGAAAGAACGACCATCAAACATAGTAAGGAGAGTGGGTGACGGAGACAACTCAGGTTGACCAACGACTTTCCAGCATGCTAACGACATAATGCAAGTCGAAGCGCCCTCGTCTACCACCGTGCGAAAGATATTTCATGTAAAAATTTTTGTGGGATGAGCCACTACTATCTGAAATGCGACTTGGTAAGGAAAACGAGGTTTGAAGTCAGTCGTATCTAACATAATGGTACCTGGGTTACAAGTCTCGATAGAGCCTAAAGCATTCAACAAGGCTTTTCTCTGAGCAGGGCAACCTTGGAGGACCTCCAAAGCGGACATAGCATAAGGGGTTTGTGATAGATATTCCACCACAGAGTAGTTCTGGGCGGCCCTTGCATTTGGATTGTGAGAAGCTAGCTTAAACGAACCTTTTGGGATGCGTGTCATTGTTTCACCCAACATCTTCTCGATCTGTAGAGGAAGAGATGGGATCTCGGCTTCTTTGCCCTTCTCAGAGGCGCTTGGTTTACTATAGTCGTGTGCTCTACTCGTAATGAAAGAGTCACTTTTCACCATATATACGTTTGTGGAAGATGAATTGTTTAGGGGAGGGCAGTTTTCTTGGCTACCCCCCTCGGTACTTGCAGAGGCTTGAGTTAAATTTCGCCCATGCTGAAAGGGATTAGTCAACATGGCTTGTTGTTGCTGCGTGACAAACTTTTGGGCCTCTGCAAGTCAAGGGAATAGGTGGGTTGGGTGGTCCTCTGCACATAGGTTGCACGGATACCTCGCCTTCCTCTTTTCTGTGGTGCCCTCGCTAGCGTTATCATTTGGTTTTTTATCCCCCCTTACTCTTCTTGCATTGTTTTTTCTTCCCTTCGGGCTGTTGGCTGGCCTTTGGGTTAGTCGTCTGTACGGAGTGTACTTCCAACATTTGAGTAGGAGGAGCAGCCAAAGCTGTAGTCTGGCTGGCCACTGAGTGTTGTATAGATAACTGTTGCAATTGTTTTGTCAATTGCTCAGCGGGCTTAGTTTGTGTCGAACCAACGATACCGTCAGCATGTGGTTTGGCTCTCTGTCTGGTTTTATCCAGAATTGATCGTGGTGCATCCGGAAGGATGGTGTACAATAGACCAGACTGAGAATAGATAAGCTCAAATTGTTGAGCCCTCATGATAGCATCTTCCTTGGAGAAGACCCCTGAAGTCGCAACGTCTTTGGATAACTGTGGAACTAAAGACTTAAGGAACCACTCAAGCAGGAATGCTGGTGGGATGGGTACCTTGATAAGACTCTTTTGGCGTCGCCACTCTCGAATATGATCCGAGATATGGTCCGCTGACGTCTGTTCGAAATTGGCTAGCAACTCTGTGCCGGTGTCGTATCTCACAGGTAACTAGAGATGGTTAAGGAAGGCCATCGCCAGTTCGCCAAAAGAAGAATATCGTGAATGATCAAGCTCTATGTACCATTTCACGGCACTCCCAATAAGAGTGCGTTGAAGCAATCACAACTAGACGTAGTCATCTTTCAGTGAGTTAGATGAACACCATAAGTGGAAAGTGGTCACATGATCACCTGGATCTTCATTAGGCTTGGCCTCGAACTTTGGGATGTCTGAAGGCAACTTCGTCGGCATAGGAGGCCAATGCGGATCGTGACAGATAGGATCATTTAACAACCGTGTTAAATCCGGCAAGTGTAACGTCGCCAGGAAAGGTAGTTTAGGTTGCTGCTGATAGCTGGGATAAAAGGGTCCTGGAGTTGGACTGGCACCAGGTTGCCAGGAAAAGTTTGGTTGTTGGCCCGAGTTTTGGTAGAAACCGTGGCCCTAACCAACATAAGGGTTTTGCATCTGAGGAGACATCATTTGCTGATTCCCCATGAAGGACATAGGATGTTGGGCATTCATCATGTTTGACGGACTTGGGGAAGGATTACCCCATGCCGGTCCCGAGGGGAGAGGCATAGAGGTCTGTCCGGGGTTCCATTGACTGTGGAAAGAATTACCCCAGAACGACATTCCAAAGGAAGGAACAGATCGTTGACCTGAGTTCCAAGGTCCTGGTATGTGTGCCCCCAATGCAGGAATAGTACCCTGTGCCGGTGTAGTTTGTCCAAAAATGGGTGTGCCCCCAGGTGGGAAAGCAGTGGATGCGAAAGTGTTATTACCAAACGTCCCGTTCCAAACAAACGGTGACGAACCTACCGGCAGAGTTTGCGCAGGTGTTCCTTGACTCCCGGCTCCAAAAGGACTCGTGTGTGTAGGCTGCCCAGCGGACTGCTGATGCAATCCACTAAGCGAAGGGGACGAAGGAGGGATATGACCTCCAGCATAAGGAAAAGCATTGAAAGGGACAGGAAAGCCCCCAAGTTGACCTTGTAGAGGAGCATTAGAGATCCCTGCCCCTAGACCCAAAGTCTGTAACGTGGAGGTAGTGAGTGCAGGAATTGTACCTGAACTAGGCATACCATATGAAAACGGAGCGCCTGTCGCACTAGGTGTGTAAGGAGGTGTGGTCGCCGCGATAGATGGGGACAGGCCACTGTATGACGTAGTTGCGCCCGAGACTGTGGTGGCCCAGACCACCGACAGAGGCAAGTTAGGAGAAGCTTCTCCTGTGGTAGCAACAGTGATAGGAATGGAAGAATTCCCAGAGGAAGTAATAGAGTTTGGTTCCATAACTGGGTTAGGCGCTGATAGGCATTCGTAAAATTGAATTGGCACAATAATGTCCGGCCAAGTATCAGTGTTTGAGGTTTCAACCAATCCAAGATTGGCGGTCGATTCCTCGGGGGGTTGTTCGGGCTCAAATGCTCCAGTTGCTTCGAAAGACCCTTGATAGTCTAGCTTCCACCTCAATGGTGGCGGGGGTGGCTCCAGTATAACCGGTGGTAGGCCCATAAGCCTTCATGACCGGCGGAGCTCTGAATCCTCCATTGTGTGAGAAGATTCATGACACGCTAAGGTATTCTACATGATCAAACAAAAACACACACTAAAAGAAATCCCCTAGAAGATAAATCAAGCAAGAACTAAACTAGTTGGAAGAACAGTTACAACAACCAACACTAGAGCAACTTACCGGTGCAAGTGCAACTCGAATATGGAAGCACCCTCCCGGTATACTCTGCAAAGTGTGGCCCGATGTCTGTCCTAGGTACCGCAGTATACCCCCGTGGTCACCCGTGTATGTCCCTAGAAAATATTGGCAACTAGTTTGCCAGCACGTGAACAGTCACCAGGCGGGTATAGTTGGCAGTCGGGTAGACCACAATGAGCAGGGTATCAAGCCCGAAACCTGTCAAGGGTATCGAGAGAAAATGGTCTGGAAGACAACTGAGGACCTCGAACGGATTCGAGACCCACGAAGGTCTGTGGCAAATGCAAACGATGGAATCCCTTAACAAATCCTCGATATGTGTTCTCCACAACGCTCGGTCCAGCTTTGGAGGGGTTATCTCCGCTACCTTTCCTTACGCGACCTCGTGTTTAGCCCCTGTGTTAGAGGGGGGTCCCGGATAACTTTCCATAACTGGACTTCTACACTCCCTTTTGATAGACTCTAATGTTTGGTTTGGGTGGCCTTGGAGAATTTACTCTCCAACCTATTCCAAGGCCCTATTCCTGAGCTAGTGTATGCACCCTACAAACAGAAAAGTCTACTTGATTTTAATTAGCATTGCTTTTAATGAGATTTTTTAAGTCACTAGGTGCAAAAGTGAAACTAATGGTGTGTAATAAGACTCAAAGCAAAATGAACAATAAATGCTTGGAAACAAAAACTTTTACTAAAATGCAAAACCAACAACTTTTCAACAAGAAATACTTCTTTTCTTTTAAAAATTACTAAGATTTCATGTAGTAAATATGAAGGAATTTCACTCAGATCTGTGAGCTACTTATACTCTAAATGAACTGCAAAAACTTATGCAAAAAGACTTCTTTCCTAGCTACTAATGCAACAACACAATCTTCAAACCAAGAAGAAAATGAAAAAGAGGGATTTTTTATTTTATTTTATTGCAAAATAACGCAACAAGGAAAAATGTTGACAAGAACAAAACCAAGAGAATGAAAAGAAAACTCTAGCTTAAAGTGCAGATCGCAAAAGAATCAGAGCACAAAAAAGTGAAAAAGCAATCAAGACAACACCGATTCTAACACTTGCCTAAAAACCATAAAACAAATATTTTGTTTTTTCTTTTGTCTTTTCTATCAAAACATCAACTAACAAACACAGGCTAAGGAGGAGATGCCCTAACCTGCTGACTGTGCAGCTCCAGAATCTACACCCATGAGAGGAGCTCTTCTCACTACAGGAAGGGATGACTGCCCCACCCAAGCTAAAAAACTGCCAATCAAGCCCGCGACTGTCACCAATACAGAACGCGTGAAAACGCGTGCTGGGCTATAACAGAGCGCGGGTACCTGCGGGCTAAGCCTAAGAAGGCCGCAGGTCTGTATAAAAACTGAGATAAAACAACACACAGGTAGCTCAGACCTGAAAAAGGCCTCTGGTATTGACCACCAGGGTCTCTGAAAGGCTTGTATGCTATTACTTCAACAGAAAAGGAAAATTTGCAAAAAAGAAAACAAATGCAAAGAACAACCAACACAATAAGGCAGACTGAAAGCAAGATAGTAAACCAACAAGACCCAGACAGGATCCAGAAAGCCCCCTGAGAAGGTAAACTTCTGACAGGGAAGAGGAGACTGCCTCTTAAGCTTCCTGGGTTCTACACGCTACTGAAACCACTACAGCAGGCGTTCAAACGCGGGCTGTAGAAGGCTAGGGTGTGGGTCACACGCGTGCAGGCCTTCTGCAGGCCGCATGTACCTCTGTGTGTCTCGATAATAAATGTCAAGCAACAGTCAAGGAAAAACTGGTATTGATAACCAGGTTCCCTGCTAGCATTGACCTAACAGACAACAAAATAAACAAAGAAATAGAAACTGAACTTCTTTGAACTACCCAAGAACCTCTAATGAAATCCGGAAGCCCTAAGAGTAAAATGTCCCCAGTGGAGTCGCCAATTCTGTTGTGGGGTTATTCTACCCTATGGACTAACAAGCTAGGGCTTAAAATTGCATGCAGATCATGACCCTTCATAAGCTACTTTTAAACTTCTACCCTAAATCTAAAACCATTTTTCACATGCACACATGGGAAGAATCAACTGACCTTTTTTATCGACGGTTGGTGTAGATCCTCCATTGAGCTTTATCCCCTTGCTTCTGCTTCTCCTTCCAAAAAGCGGTCCTACAATCAAGACAAAACTACGCATGCATGCTATTGTTCTACTAGAGGATTAGAGATTAAACACAAATCAAATAAAACATATAAGACTCATGTATTTGGGATGGGAAAAGTATCTTTTTATTAATCTCAGGATGAATCAACTTACAATGATTATAGAGACCGGCCACCACTCCTTGATCCTGATACTGAGCTCCTCCTCTTCTTTGTCCTCCAACTGCTTTGCTTGAATTCTCCTAAATCTTGAGGAAAGGCTAAAGGGTTGGGACAAAACGGATTCGGAAATTAGGCAGAGTTTCTTTGCTATGATTTTTCCTTCTTTGAATAGTACCCCTACCCCTTCCTTTATAGGCTAGAAGGAGCTAGGGTTTTAAACGAACTCTCGGCCATGCATGGCTGGGAGTTCCAGTTAACTGACCCAAATCTTTTCGTCCCAGCGGAAACTTTCCTGATTTTTTTCTTTGTTAGGTAAACGCTGGTTGTAGTGGGCCAGCCCACGTTCCAACGCATGCAGTATAAGGCCTGCCAGCATTCCAACGTGCCTAGCAGTGGGTTAGGGTGCGGGTTACTTGGTTTAAGAGGTTTTTAAAGAGTTTGTTCAGCATGTCTTTGGCAATGAAGGGTAATGAGTTGGCCTGATGCTAGGTGAGCATGAATGGTCCAATTTAGGGTTATAATAACTTTGCAGAAAGAAACTCATATTTGGAACTCTTAGCCCATGAAAGCATAAAGGAGAAGAAAAAGAAGGACAATATTGTAAAAAACTACAACAACTTATGGAGAGTAGCTCAAGGTTTGAAGAAAAAGGCCAGGGATTTGAGGAAACAAGTTATGTCTTCAAAACACTAAGCTTAGATACATGCTTCTCTTAAGACCCTTGCAGAGGTGGCAGTTCAGTGTAATGAACCAGAGGTAGCCAGTAACCCTACAAATTTTGCGCAAGATGCAAAAGCCTAAAAAGATCTGTCCTAAGGCATTTTTAAGCTAAGACAGGGGTATTGTAATGACCCTTAATTATTAAGATGGTTAATTTAATAATAATCCTAAAGATTATCTAAATTGTATTTATATCATAAAATAATATTTCTAATTGGATATTATTAAATAGTGTACATAAGGGTTAATGAATGATTAATTATTAAGTGAGTCATTAATTGATTAAGTATTAAATTAATGGTTAAAAATGAAATATAATGTTAAATAGGGTTACTTATCCCATAAGGGATAACATAACCAATACGTAAAAGGGAAACATTAATGAATGGATAAGGCATTAATACAGGGATAAGGAGTAATAAAGAGTTAGGTGGAAGTAAATGTGCGGGGGAGGTGAAGGAGGAATAAGGGAGGTGGAGAAGGAGTATGAGGGGGATTTTTGATTCATGCATTCGAGGAGAGGGGAGAACTTGGAGTTTTGGGAGAGTTTGTTTACAGTGGGATTTATAGTGCACCGGGGGGGCTGAGGAGGTTTTGGGCTCGGAGGGCTAGGACATCCATTGATGTCCTAGGTCTAGGCGTACTAGTCGGTAGGGTGGCTTGTTTTGGGGTGTCCTAAGGAGCAGGTTCAAGCGAAGGGAGCAAGCTGCTGCGGATAGCATCAGAGTGAGGTATGTAAATTCAAATTCATGAATGGTTTACTTAGATTATTACTTATTGTCAAATTCTACTTGCGTAAGTGTTAGCGTAAGTGTTGAGATAAATTGTAAATTATGAAAACTTTACTTCTTTAAAGGTTTATAGAAATTACAGAAATTTGGGAAGAAATTTAAACATTAATTTAAATCCGGTTACTACAGGTATTTTTTTAATTTTGATAATCTCAAGTTTCGGTGGCTTAGGAGAACATATTGATTGTTCATTAGTCACTGAAAGTATAACTTTTGGTAGCTAATCAGCCTGAATTCTATCTACTCTAGCTACCGAAAGAACTGATAAGGAAGAAAGCTAATGTTTTTGCACAGGTCCAAGTTTTCCTTGTTCAAAAGCCTCAGAAATGGTTCCAATCGATGGAAGATAATTAATGACATCCTTATCAAGAATTTGTTTTGGTTTTGGAGATTCTCTACAAGACAGAAAGGTAAACAAGGGTTAGCTATTTTCAAGGATATAAGACTATTTGACTGTCAACAGGTGTCATGTTCGACTCCTCCTATATCACATGAGATCCAGTAGCCTTAGAAGGCTCACTACACCTGCCAAAGAATTTGAAGAGCATAAAGATCAGTCGAGAATTTGAATAGACCTAGTTTATAGGATCTTTATCTAATTACTTGTGCCAGTTATTGATTTTCTATTTTTGAAAAAAATCGATCCAGTAATCTAGGATCTGGAAACTGTTTGTAAAAGGTTATAAAGCCAAGAACATTTGATGAACAAATTGTTTGATTTTGAGTTCTATAATCCATTGTTATTGTAAAAAGACACTTTCTTTAATATATTAAGCCTACAAGCTTCTTTCATTTGTTATTGTCAAACTCTCCTTCATCTTTGTCTATGCATATGAGTTGAAATCATTCTTTTGTCTATGTTTAATGGTCCTATGGTAACTGCCATCTTACTTTTGACTATTAAGCAAGAATCATAAGCTTCCTTGGCTAGTTTGTTGACCCATCATATATATTGCCTATGGATGTTTTGGTTAATTGATTGGTTTTATTATCCATTTGATTTACAAACCTATCTAATAATAGCTCATGAAGGCATTGTTTTGCATGAATATAGCTAGAATGTCTTGAAGATACAATCCAGTGATTAAGATATTCATCTCTATCCAAACCCACACCCATTATTGAGAAAATAGTTACAAAAAGGTTAAGTTACTAGGCATCTCTGAGATATAGCCTAGGAGAGTTTCTTGGAGTGATAACGGAGGGAATAATAGAAAAAATATATAGGATGAGGGTGGAGAATAATAGAGAAAACATATCTTCAAAGATACAATTTATAAGGTGGGAGCATAGATGATTTTAGGGGCTAAATTTCACAAATGGGCTAATTTTCCATGGTTTTAAAAAAAAAAGATTCACTAATTTCCATTTTTTCTAAAAACGATTCGCCCAAATTCTATAGAATAAAATTATTTTACCTTAAAAATCACCAAAATTTTATAGAAACTATATAAAGTTCTTAGAAATTTGAATATTTTTGCAAAACTATCGCCAAACATTTTACTTTTTTCATATTAAGGACTAGTAAGATTAGCCCATGTTTCTACATTTTAATATAAATTTCCATCCTTAAAATCATCCCGGGGTGGGAGTGAACAAATAATAAAAAAAACATATCTTCAAAACTACAATTCCAAATTCAATCAAGATGAACATTAAGAACATATCATAATAACAATATACATAAAACTCTAACTTGACTTTCTTATCATTATCATGAAGCACACACAAGTGACATTCCATATCCCCACACAAGTGGGATTCTAATCCAGGTGGATATCAGTGGCCACCCACCTTTTCCAGCTAGTTCAAAACAACTTTCTCGCAATTTTGATAATTTACTATTTTTAGCAGTTTTTTGGGTCTTGAACTTCCAGAGCTGTTTTGAGGCCCTAAACGACGTTTTATGGGGTATCTTGCCATTACATGAATTCATCATGCAAATGTTGTAGTCGGATAGATATTTCCAATGGGCTATCATATGCCTAAAACAGGGATCTTATGCAAAAGTTACAACCCCGAGAAGTTGATGTACTAACTTACCCAAATGGGGCTCACATGACTTTTGGCGCTTCATCTCCTAGGGTTAGGTTTTTGAATGTTTATGTTTTTGAAACTCCTGTTTATTGTAAAAAGGCCTTGAGAGCCTCATTGTAATCATCTTTTTGTGAATGAGCGCAAGCATCACATCTCTTCTCAGAGATAAGACGCCACCATTCCAACAAGCTTGTTTTTCGCTGCATTTTATAGTTTCATCTTATTTCTTTATTGAATAGAAAACCAGTTTTATTGTATCTTTGTTACTATGTGTTAAGCATCTGGTAATAATCTATAGTCATTTTGTTCTACTCATAAAATCCAGATTAGTGATATCAGAAATGTCTACTCCTTGTCACCTTAATGCATGTCCCCAACGAGGTTAGAGTACAAAGAGTTAGGTCTTGAGATTGTTTCTCTTGAGGACAAAATCTCTCACTCACCCAAGTGACCTATCATGGAAGGAGAAAAGAAAGATAATGGGACAAGAGATCCTTTCAAAATGTTGATTGAGGAAGCCCTCATGCAACAGAGGAACAAGATGATGGATACTTTCATGCAAATCCTTCAATGATTACCAACAAGCGACGCATCTTCTTTGAGCAGAGGCACCACTCCCTTCAAGGTACAAATAAACTTCGATATTCCTATATTTGAAGGTCAGATAGACGCATATGTTGTAGATAAGTGGTTGAATCTACTACAAGTTTATTTTTCTGTTCATAACTTTTCGAATAGAGAAAATATTACTTTTGCGCTCCTCAAGGTCGTTTCCCATGTCAAAGATTGGTGGGAAACTTTCTGTGAGCAAAAGGAAATAGAGGAACCCTCATTATTTATAGTCACGACCACCTGGGAATCCTTCAGGGATGCTATTAAGGAACAATACTACCTTGTCGAAAGTTATGACGACTTGTATACCAAATGGACCACACTGCGGAAAGAAATAGACCAAGTTGTGCCAGACTTCACAAATGTCTTCCATACCTTGCACACCAAGTTGGTTATCAAAGATTCGGAGTGACATTCGGTGCTCAAGTATCGCATTGCTCTGCATAGATACATCTAGAACTAAATGGAATTTCTGGACATCTCATCCTTGGGCGTGGCCTACCGATATGTCATTAAAATCAAGTAGAATTGCAAACAAAAGACGTGATAATTTGGGCTGGGGAACCCCTCACAACAAAATCGAGGAAAGGATGGACCCAACCCATAGAAAAAATGACATAGCAAAGATGGACAGTATCACCACAACCAGTCCAAGCTGCAAGTAAATAAGGACACTGGAAAGACAAAGAAAGATACCGAGAAGTGGTGCAACTTCCATATGATTCCTTGGAATAACACTACTGACTACTGCTGAAAGAAGACGCTGGTGGCCGAAGTGAAAGCCTCTGAATCAGATGTGGGTTTTGACTTTGAGTCAGAAATAGAAAGGGGAATATGGATCATTGGCGTGGAACCCAGTGCCACCGTTACTACCACCAAGCTCCAGCATGGTAAACCAGACGAGCCAGAATAAGGAGACCACCTCTTCCATTCATAGATGTGGGTAAAAGGCACCCCGTTGCACTTCATCGTTGATAGTGGTATCTAGAAGAAAATCATCTCTGCTAGGTGGTAGGACATTTCGGCATCGAAAATACATTGGTAATGCTACAAAAACATTTCTACTGGCCGAAACATCGACAGGACGTCAACAAGTATATCAGGTCTCGCACTACCTACGCTATTACCAAACCAACCATTAAGAAACAAGGCTTGTACACCCCTCTTCCTACTCCTGACAGGCCATGGGAATCCATCTCAATGGACTACATGTCAGGCCTCCCATCCACCAAGTGGGGAAATGACTGTATTTTGGTGGTTGTTGATCGCTTTTCCAAGATGGTGATTATGGTTGCTTGCAAGAAGAGGATCACAGCAGAATCCACTGCCAAGATCTTCTTTTAATGGGTCTGGGTACATTTTGGAATCCCAAAAACCATTGTCTCAGATCAGGAAAGATGATTTCTCAACACATTCTGGTCGAGCCTATGGTCACTGCTGGACACAAAGCTCACCAAATCCATGACCTTTCACCCCCAAATAGATGGCCAAACCAAGGTCATAAATCGAATGATCGTGCATATCCTGTGCATGTACAATTCCAAGCACCCTCACACATGGGATGAGAGTCTTCCCTATTTCCATCAAAGCTACAACCAAGCCCTGCATAGCTCAACCGACCACCACCCCTTTCAGGTGGGGTTGGGATTCCAACTATTGGGTCCCATATATGTTTCACTTCCCCTTGCAGTCACCTCGACCAACTCCTTTCCTACTCCAAATGAGGCTACCAAAGCCACCCGGTTCATTGAAAGGATCCAACACATCTACCAACAGGTTCAGGATATCCTACAGAAATCCAATGACAAGTACATGTAGTGCCATGATCAACACTGGGTTCCACATAAGTTTCAGGTGGGTGACAAAGTTTGGTTGCACTTGCAGAAAGAATTCCTTACAGGACCCCATCAGAAGCTTCACCCACTCTGTTATGGGTTGTACACTATCACCAAGGCTATGGGGGATAATTCGTTTGTGCTCAACATTCCTCCTTTCCTTGGCCTTCACCCAATGCTCAAATTGGACCTTCTTCGGCCTTATTTCCCACCATTATTGGACACCTCAGACATAGCAGAACAACTAACACCAATAGAGCTCAACCCCAACTGCATACAACAAGAATCCAATGATTACATTGCGGACACAAAGATCAAGGGCACTCAACAACAAAGAATCCAACTTTATCGAGTTGTCAAAGTAGGGCAGCTCCTGCACCAAGGCAAGTGGCTCACCCGGGGCCAAATTCGATAGAAATTTCCTCATATGATGGGGGAACTCAATGCAATGGAGACCATTTCTTTCAAAGGAAGGAGGATATCGGTGGCCACCCACCTTTTCCAACTGGCCCAAAACAACTTTCTCGCAATTTTGATAATTTACTATTTTTAGCAGTTTTTCAGGTCCTGAACTTTCGTAGCCATTTTGAGGCCCTAAACGACGTTTTTTGGGGTATGTTGCAATCACAAATTTTCATCACGCAATTATTGTAGTCCTTGGATAGATATTTCCAATGGGCTATCATATGCCTAAAATGAAGATCGTATGCAAAAGTTACTACACCAGGAAGTTGATGTACTGACTTACCCAAATAGGGCCCACATGACTTTTGGTGCTTCATCTCCTAGGGTTAGGTTTTGGGATGTTTAGGGTTTTTGAAACTACAGTTTGTTGTAAAAATGCCTTGAGGGCCTCATTGTAATCATCTTCTTGAGAATGAGCACAGTCATCCCATCTCTTCTCAGAGATAAACCGCCACCATTCCAGCAAGCTTGTTTTCCGCTGCATTTTACAGTTTCAGCTTATTTCCTTATTGAATAGACAACCATTTTTACTGTATCTCTATTATTATGTGTTAAGCATCTAGTAATAATCTGTAGTCATTTTTTTCTTCTCATAAAATCTGGATCAGTGGTATCAGATCGGTTTGCTCCTTATCGTCTTAATGCATGTCCCCAACGAGGTCAGAGTACAAAGAGTTAGGTCTCAAGCTTATTTCTCTTGAGAAAAAAAGCTCTCTCTCACCCAAGAGACCTCTCATGGAAGGAGAAAAGAAAGATGGCGGTATAGGAGATCCTTTCAAACTATTGATTGAGGAGTCCCTCACGCAACAGAGGAAGGCGATGATGGATAATTTCATGCAAATCCTTCGACGACTGCCAACAGGCGATGCATATTATTCGAGCGGAGGCACCGCCCCCTTCAAGGTACAAATAAAATTCGATGTTCCTATATTTGAAGGTCAAATAGACACAGATGCTATAGACAAGTGGTTGAATATACTAGAAGGTTATTTTTCTGTTCATAACTTTTCGAATAGAGAAATGATTACTTTTGCGCTCCTCAAAGCCATTCCCCATGTCAAATATTGGTGGGAAACTTTCTGTGAGCAAAAGGAAACAGAGGAACCCTCATTATTTACAATCATGGCCACCTGGGAATCCTTCAAGGATGCTATTAAGGAAAAATACTAACTTGTCGGAAGTTATGACGACTTGTATACCAAATGGACAACACTGCGGCAAGAAAAAGACCAAGTAGTGCCATACTTCACAAATATCTTCCATACCTTGCGCACCAAGATGGTTATCAGAGATTTGGAGTGACATCTGGTGCTCAAGTATCGCGTTTCTCTGCATAGATACATCAAGACCAAAAGGGAATTTCTGGACATGTCATCCTTGGGCATGGCCTATCTATAAGCCATCAAAATCTAGTAGAATCTTAAACAAAAGACAAAAAAATTTGGGTTGGGGAACCCCTCACAACAAAAGCTAGGAAAGTGCGGCCCCAACCCACAGAAAAAAGGACAAAGAAAACATGGATAGTATCAGGACAACCAGTCTAAGATGCAAGTAAATAAGGACACCAGAAAGACAAAGAAATATATGGGGAAGTGGTGTGACTTCCATAAGATCCCTTGGCATAACACTGCTGATTGTCGCTCAAAGAAGACACTGGTGCCCGAAGTGAAAGCCTATGAATCAGATGCAGATTATGACTCTAAGTCAGAACCAGAAAGGGGAAGACGGATCATTAACGCGGAACCCAGTGCCACCGTTGCTACCACCAAAATCCAGCATGGTGAACCAGATGAGCCAAAAGAAGGAGAGCGCCTCTTCCATTCACAAATGTGGGTAAAAGACACCCTGCTACACTTCATCATTGATAGTGGTTTCCAGAAAAACCTCATCTCAGTAAAGGTCATCAAACGGCTGGCCCTCCTGATAATTTCGCACCCACAACCCTACACCATTGGATGGATCTGCCAATGAAGCGATCTCTGCGTCAGCCAATAGTGTCGATTTTCGTACGGTATCAAGCCATTCAAAGACAAGGTGTTGTGTGGTGTTTATCCTCTCAAAGTTTGTGATGTTCTTTTGGGCCAACCTTATTTATGGAAACACCATGTTGTATATGAGTCTAGGCCTTGTAGTGTTATTATTACTTTGAATAGGAAATTGTACTGGATACCCAAGGCTCTCCCACCTAGTGATATTTCCTTTATCTCTGCTAAGAAATGCAGGAAGGTCATCTCTCAGATGGGGAAGTTTGTCTTCTTTGTGATTCGCTCTCAAAATGAGAGAAAAATCACAGCCACATCCAAGGTCTTTGCGTTCAACCTCTCCACACAGCAGAAGCAATTAGATAAGGTGGTGGAAGAATACTCGAATATCTTCTCCTCACCTACCAGGGTACCTATGCACTACTAGGTCAAGCACCCCATTGATCTAACCCCTGGTGCATCACTGCCCAATGGGATAGTCTATCGTCGCTCTCTATTAGAGAATGAGGAGATCAAGTGGAATATCCAAGAATTGATCCACAAGGGGCACATACATCCCAGATCATCACCTTGCGGGAGCCCAATCGTGATGGTACAAAAGAAAGATGGAACTTGGCGAATTTGCATTGATTATCGAGCTCTGAATAAAATCACAGTCAGAAACCGGTACCCGATTCCCCGAATTGACGACCTCCTTGATCAACTCATGGGGGAAAAATACTTCAGTAAGATTGATCTGAAGTCTGGCTACCACCAGGTCCCAATAGAACAAACTAATGTGTGGAGGACTTCCTTCAAGTCAAACGAAGGCCTTTTTGAATGGTTGGTCATGCCCGTTGGTCTGAAAAATGCTCCAGCCACTTTCATGAGGATGATGGATGATATATTGCGACTATTCACCAATACTTTTGTAGTAGTGTATCTAGATGGAATTCTCATTTGCAACAAGACTTGGGCTGAACACTTGCAGCATATTCAGCAGGTTCTGCACACCCTGCGGCAACACAAGCTATATGCCAACTTGGAAAAATTCTCCTTCGGCATGGATAGGTTCCATTACCTAGGATACATAATTTAACCTCATCCAGAAGAAACTCATCTCAACCGGGTGGCAGGACACTTCAACATCGAAAATACATTGGCAATGCTACAAAAACATTTCTACTGGCCGAAACTTCCACATGAGGTTAGCAAGTATATCAAGTCTTGCACTGCTTGCGCTATTTCCAAACCAACCACTAAGAAATAGGGATTGTAGACACCTCTTCCTACTCCTGACAGGCCATGGGAATCCATCTCAATGGACTACATGTTGGGCCTCCCATCCACCAAGAGGGGAAATGACTGTGTTTTTGTGGTTGTTGATCGCTTTTCTAAGATGGTGATTTTGGTTGCTTACAAGAAGAGAATCACAGCAGAAGCCACTGCCAAGCTCTTCTTTGAATGGGTCTGGATACATTTTGGAATCCCACAAACCATTGTCTCATATCGGGACAATCAATTTCTCAGCACATTCTGGTTGAGCCTATGGTCACTAGTGGACACCAAGCTCACCAAATCCACAGCCTTCCACCCCTAGACAGATGGCCAAACTGAGGTCGTAACTCAAATGATTGTGAATATCCCGTGCATGTATGATTCCAAGAACCCTTTCACATGGGATGAGAGTCTTCCCTATGTACAACATAGCTACAATTGATCCCTGCATCGCACAACCAGCCATAGCCCCTTTCAGGTGGGGTTGGGATTCCAACCATTGGGTCCCATAGATGTTGCACTTCCCCTTGCAGTCACCTTGACCTACTCCTCTTCTGCTCCAACTGAGGTTGAAAAAGTCACCCGGTTCATTGAGAGGATCTAGCACATCTTCCAACAGGTTGAGGATATCCTATAGAAGTCCAATGACAAGTACAAGCAGTGCCATGATCAACATCGGGTTCCACATAAGTTTCAGGTGGCCGACAAAGTTTGGTTGCACTTGCAGAAAGAACGCCTTACAAGACCCGATCGAAAGATTTTCCCACTCCATTATGGGATGTACACCATCACCAAGGTTGTGGGGGATAATTCTTTTGTGCTCAACATTCCTCCTTTCCTTGGCCTGCATCCAGTGTTCAACGTGGACCTTCTTCAGCCTTATTTCCCACCATTATTGGACACCTCAGACGTAGCAGGACAACTTACACTAATAGAGCTCAACCTCGACTGCATACAATAGACATCCAGTGATCAGATTGTGGAGACATATATCAAGGGCACTCAAAAACAAAGGATCTAGCTTTATTGAGTCGCCAAAGCAGGGCAGCTCCTGCACCAAGGAAAGTGGCTCACTTGGGGCCAAATTCAGTAGAAATTTCCTCATCTGATGGGGTAACTCAATGCAATGGAGACCATTGCTTCCTAAGAATGGAGGATTGATCCAGGTGGATATCGGTGTCCACCCACCTTTTTCAGTTGGCTCAAAAAATCTTTTTTGCAATCTTGATAATTTATTATTTTTAGATGTTTCTCGGGTCCTAAACTTCCAGAGTCGTTTTGAGGCCCTAAACGATGTTTTATTGGGTATGTTGCAATCATAAAATGTCATTGTCCAACTGTTGTAGTCCTCAGATAGATCTTTCAAATGGGCTATCATATGCCTAAAATGGAGATTGTATGCAAATGTTACGACCATGGGAAGTTTATGTATTGACTTACCCAAACGGGGCCCACATGACTTTTTGCACTCCATATCCTAGGGTTAGGTTTTTGGATGTTTAGGGTTTTTGAAACTCCTATTTATTGTAAAAATTCCTTGAGAGCCTCATTGTAATCATGTTATTGCGAATGAGCGCAACTGTCACATCTCTTCTCAGAAATAAGCTGCCATCATTCCAGCAAGCTTGTTTTCCACTGCATTTTACAATTTCATCTTATTTCCTTATTGAATAGAAAACCAATTTTATTGTATCTCTGTTATTATGTGTTAAGCATATGGTAATAATTTGTAGTCATTTCACTCTACTCATAAAATATGGATCAATGGTATCAGAGCGGTTTGCTCCTTGTCATCTTAATGGATGTCCCCAACGTGGTCGGAGTACAAAGAGTTAGGTCTCGAGATTGTTTCTCTTGAGGTCAAAAGCTCTCGCTCACCCAAGCGACCTCTCATGGAAGGAGAAAAGAAATATGATGGGACAAGAGATCCTTTCAAACTGTTGATTGAGGAAGCCCTCACGCAATAGAGAAACAAGATGATGGATAATTTCACGCAAATCCTTGGGTGACTACCAACAGGTGATGCATCTTCTTCGAGCGGAGGCACCGCTCCCTTCAAGGTACAATTAAACTTTGATATTCCTATATTTGAAGGTCAAATAGACGCAGATGATCTAGACAAGTGGTTGAATCTACTAGAAGGTTATTTTTCTATTCATAACTTTTCGAATAGAGAAAATATTACTTTTGCGCTCCTCAAAGCCATTCCCCATGTCAAAGATTGGTGGGAAACATTCTGTGAGAAAAAGGAAACAAAGGAACCCTCATTATTTGCAGTCAAGACCACCTAGGAATCCTTCAGGGATTTTATTAAGGAACAATACTACCCTGTCAGAAGTTATGACGACTTGTATACCAAATGGACCACATTGTGGCAAGAAAGAGACCAAGCAGTGCCAGACTTCACAAATATCTTCCATGCCTTGTGCAATAAGATGGTTATCAAAGATTCAGAGAGACATCTAGTGCTCAAGTATCGCGATGCTCTGCATAGATACATCCAAACCGCAATGGAATTTCTGTACATATCATCCTTGGGCACGATCGACCAATATGCCATCAAAATCAAGCAGAAGCTCAAACAAAAGACGCGACAATTTGGGTCGGGGAACCCATCATAGCAAAAGCTAGGAAAGGGTGACCCTAACCCACAAAACGAAGGACAGAGCAAAGATGGACAATATTAGGACAATCAATCCAAGCCGCAAGAAAATAAGGACACCGGAAAGACAAATAAAGATATTGAGAAGTGGTGCGACTTCCATAAGAGCCCTTGGCATAACATTGTTGACTGCTGCTCCAAGCAGACGTTGGTGGCTGAAGTGATAGCCTCATAATCGGATGCAGGTTCTGACTCTGAGTCAGAACCAAAAAGGGGAAGAGGGATCATTGACGTGGAACCTAGTGCCACCGTTGCTACCACCAAGATTTAGCATGGTGAACCAGACGAAACAGAAGAAGGAGAGTGCCTCTTCCATTCATAGATGTGGGTAAAAGGCACCCTACTGCACTTTATCATTGATAGTGGTAGCCAGAAGAACCTCATCTCAGCAGAGGTCTTCAAGCGGTTGGCCCGGCCGACAATTCCACACCCACAACCCTACACCATTGGATGACTCTTCCAAGGAAGCGATCTCTACGTCAGCCAATAGTGTCGACTTTTGTACAACATCAAGCCCTTCAAGGACGAGGTATTGTGTGATGTTTCTCCTCTCGAAGTTTGTGATGCTCTTTTGGGCCATCATTATTTATGGAAACACCATGTTGTATATGAGTCTAGGCCTCGTAGTGTTATTATTACTTTGAACAAGAAATTGTACAGGATACCCGAAGTTGTCCCACCTAGTTTTATTTAATTAAACTCTACTAAGAAATGCAGGAAGGTCATCTCTCAGACGGGGAAATTTTTCTTCTTCGTGATTCTCTCTCAGAATGATAGAAAAATCACAGCCAAATCTAGGGTCTCTATGGCCGACCTCTCCACATAACAGAAGCAAGTAGATAAGGTCATGGAAGAATACTCAGATATCTTCTCCTCACCTACCGGGGTACCTCTGCACTGCCAGGTCAAGCACCCCATTGATTTGACACCCGATGGGATCCCAATCATGCTGGTACAAAAGAAAGATGGAACCTAGCAACTTTGCATTGATTATCGGGCTCTGAATAAAATCACAATTAGAAACTAGTACCCAATTCCCCAAATCGACGACCTCCTTGATCAACTCATGGGGGCCAAATACTTCAGTAATATTGATCTGAAGTCTAGGTACCACCAAGTATCGATATAACAGACTGATGTATGGAAGACTGTCTTCAAGTCGAAGGAAGGCCCTTTTGAATGGTTGGTCATGCCCTCTAGTCTGAAAAATGATCCATCCATTTTCATGAGGATGATGGACGATATCCTGTGACCATTCACCAATACTTTTGTAGTGGTGTATCTAGATGACATTCTCATTTGCAACAAGATTTGGGCCAAACACTTGCAGCATATTCAGCAGGTTCTGCACACCCTGCGACAACACAAGCTATATGCCAACTTGGAAAATTTATCCTTTGGCATGGACAGGGTCCATTACCTGGGATACATAATTGATCAACATGATGTACATGTGGATCCAGCCAAGATCCAAGTTTTCCATGACTGGCCAACCCCAACCACACTCAGGGAGCTTCGAAGCTTCTTGGGCCTTTCCAATTTCTACCGCAGGTTTGTGTTAATATTCTCCCATATTGCATGGGCCCTTAGCCAAATAACCAGGGGTGGTGGTAAGGAAAAATTTGCATGGGGTCGGCCCCAAGGACAAGCGTTCGATGATTTTAAGAAGTTCTTATGCTTAGCCCCAGTACTTTCACTACCATGCCTGCAGCAACCCTTTGAGATTGAGACTGATGCTTTAGACTATGCTATGCGTGGTGTTCTCACATAGCACGGCCACGCCGTGTCCTATCATAGGAGAAACTATCATATGTTTTCCATAAGTACCCTACTTAAAACAAATAAATGTACTCCATTATTCAAGCCTGCTGTCAGTGGAGACATTACATTCTTGGGAGGGAGACAATTATCCACACTGATCATAAGCCACTACAGTTTATGAAAACACAAGGAAAATTGTAGAATGACCTCCATAAAAAGTGGTCCACATACTTGCAGCAATTCCACCTCAACATCAAGTATAAAACAGGAAGCACCAACCGCGTCATTGATTGCCTCAACAGACCACCAGTCGCGGCACTCACCACAGTGCTAGACTCCTACGGCCATGAGACCTCTAGATGGCCCCAACTCTATGAGACAGACACAGACTTCGCCACCACCTACCAAATGTTTGGTTCAAAGGTAGTTGTTGATAATTTCCATCTTCAGGATGGGTTGTTGTGTCGACTGGGCCATATATGTGTCCCATCAAGTGAGCGAGTGAAGCTGGTCTGGGAAGCCCACTACAAACAGGTGGCAGGACACTTCGACATCGAAAAGATATTAGATATGCTACAAAAACATTTCTACTGGTCGAAACTTCGACAGGAGGTTGACAAGTATATCAGGTCTTGCACTGCATGCGTTATTGCCAAACCAACCACTAAGAAACAGGGCTTGTACACCCCTCTTCCTACTCCTGAAAGGCCATGGGAATCCATATCAATGGAATACATGTTGGGCCTCCTTTCCACCAAGTGTGGAAATGACTGTGTTTTTGTGGTTGTTGATCGCTTTTCTAAGAAGACGATTCTGGTTTCTTGCAAGAAGAGAATCACAATAGAAGCCACTACCAAGCTCTTCTTTGAATGGGTCTGGGTACATTCTGGAATCCCACAAACCATTGTCTCATATCGGGACAGTCGATTTCTCAGCACATTCTAGTCGAGCCTATGGTCACTACTAGACACCAAGATCACCAAATCCATGGCCTTCTACCCCCAGACAGATGGTGGAACTGAGGGCATAAATTGAATGATCATGGATATCCTGTGCATGTATAATCCCAAGCACCCTCGCACATGGAATGAGAATCTTCCCTATGTCCAACATAGCCACAACTGAGCCCTGCATAGCTCAACCGACCACAACCCCTTTCAGGTGGGGTTGGGATTCCAAACATTGGATCCCATAGATGTTGGACTTCCCCTTGCGGTCACCTCGAATGAATCCTCTCCCGCTACAAGTGAGGCTGACAAAGCCACCCAGTTCATCGAGAGGATCCAGCACATCTACCAATAGGTTTAGGATATCCTACAAAATTCCAATGACAAGTACAAGTAACTCCATGATCAACACTGGGTTCCACATAAGTTTCAGGTGCGTGACAAAATTTGGTTACACTTGCAGAAAGAACGCCTTAGAGGACCACATCGGAAGCTTCACCCAATCCTTTATGGGTCGTACACCATCACCAAGGCTATGGGGAATAATTCTTTTGTGCTCAACATTCCTTCTTTCCTTGGCCTTCACCCAGTGTTCAACGTGGACCTCCCTCGGCCTTATTTCCCGCCATTATTGGACACCTCAGACGTAGCAGAACAACTGACACCAACAGAGCTCAACCCCGAATGCATACAACAGGAATCCAATGATCATATTGTGGACACACAGATCAAGGGCACTCGACAACAAAGGATCCAACTTTATCGAGTCGCCAAAGAAGGAAAGCTCTTGCACCAAGGCAAGTGGCTCATCCGGGGCCAAATTAAGCAGAAATTTTCTCATCTGATGGGGGAACTCAACGCAATGGAGACCATTACTTACTAAGGATGGAGGATTGATCTAGGTGGATATCGTTGGCCACCCAACTTTTCCAGTTGGCTCAAAAAAACTTTCTCCCAATTTTGATGATTTACTATTTTTAGTAGTTTTTTGGCTCCTGAACTTCCAGAGCCATTTTGAGGCCCTAAACGACATTTTTGGGGGTATGTTGCAGTCACCAATTTTCATCATGCAACTGTTGTAGTCCTGGGATAGATCTTTCCAATGGGATATCATATGCCTAAAATGGAGATCGTATGCAAAAGTTAAGACCCCAGGAAGTTGACGTACTGACTTACCCAAACGGGGCCCACATGACTTTTGGCGCTTCATATCCTAGTGTTAGGTTTTTGGATGTTTAGGGTTTTTGAAACTCCTGTTTATCGTAAAAGGGCCTTGAGAGCCTCATTGTAATCATCTTCTTGTGAATGAGCACAACCATCACATCTCTTCTCAGAGATAATCCGCCACCATTCCAACAAGCTTGTTTTCCGCTGCATTTTACAGTTTCAGCTTATTTCCTTATTGAATGGAAAATCAGTTTTACTGTATCTCTGTTATTATGTGTTAAGCATCTGGTAATAATCTGTAGTCATTTCATTCTACTCATAAAATTCAGATCAGTGGTATCAGAGAGGTTTTCTCCTTGTCATCTTAATGCATGTCCCCAACGAGGTCGGAGTATAAAGAGTTAGGTCTTGAGCTTGTGTCTCTTGAGGAAAAAAGCTCTCGCTCAACCAAGTGACCTATCATAGAAGGAGAAAATAAAAAAGATGGGATAGGAGATCCTTTCAAACTGTTGATTGAGGAATCCCTCACACAATAGAGGAATGATATGATTGATAGTTTCGTGCAAATCCTACGACGACTAAAAACAGTCGACGCATCTTCTTCGAGCAGAGGCATTGCCCCCTTGAAGGTACAAATAAACTTCTATATTCCTATATTTGAAGGTCAGATAGATGTAGATGTTGTAGACAAGTGGTTGAATATACTATAAGGTTATTTTTATGTTCATAACTTTTCGAATAGAGAAAAGATTTCTTTTGCGCTCCTCAAAGACGTTCCCCATGTCAAAGATTGGTGGGAAACTTTCTTTGAGAAAAAGGAAACAGAGGAAATCTCATTATTTACAGTAAAGAACACCTGGGAATCCTTAAGGGATGCTATTAAGGAACAATACTACCCTCTCGGAAGTTATGACGACTTTTATACCAAATGGACCACACTGCGACAAGAAAGAGACCAAGCAATGCCAGACTTCACAAATATCTTCCATACCTTGCGCACCAAGATGGTTATCAAAGATTCAAAGCGACATCTGGTGCTCAAGTATCACGGTGCTCTGCATAGATACATCCAGACCGAAATGAAGTTTCTGGACATCTCATCCTTGGGTGCGGCCTACCGACATGCCGTCAAAATCAAGAAGAAGCTCAAACAAAAGACGCGACAATTTGGGCTGGGGAAGCACTTACAATAGAAGCCAGGAAAGGGCGGCCCCAACTCACAGAACAAAGGATAGAGAAAATATGATGCAGGAGCATCGCCAACACATCAAGCGAGCCAGCATGAAGCGGAGGATAGCTGGACAAGCCAGCACAAATTTTGAAATGCTTTGGAATTATTGCGCATATCTTAAATGAGTCATTTAAGAGATGGTGCACTTGTATATTGTAATGGACCTTGAGCGGATAGCTCTCGTCCTTAGGTAGATGAGGTATTTAAGATAGTAAATGTAAAGTAGATAGAATATTTAATTCTAGATTTGATAGCCTTAGAGTCCAAGAGGGAAAACGGATATAGACACCCTCCTTTGTATCATTGTAATATATTGAAATCCAGGAGCAAGGAGAGAGGAGAAAGCAKAGAGTTGTATGAAGAACACCCATGTACAGATATTGAATTAATAGGAGAAAGCTTCGATTCAAGTTCATGGTCTATGTTATTTCTCTATGTATTGATGCTATGCTCATGAATGTTTGCTTCTTGTTATGCATTTGCTTTGTATATGTTGTGCATGTGATTTCATGTTTCAATCTGAAGTCTGAGAAGTTGAGTGAATGAGTTTCAATTGTTTCTCTAATTGAACCAAGAGATTATTGCAAGGGATGAAGTTGAATTGTCCGCAAGGAGTGTATTGATAGAAGGGTTCGATTAGGGATAACTTTTGTCCTCATTTCTTCGAAGGTACAGTTAGGCACAGTGCCATGCAAGGAGTGCACAGGCCAAGGGAAAAGTCTCAGAGTTGCAACTCTAAGCAAAGTATTGAACGACTACTGCTGTAGGAGTGCACAGGGTCAAAATACTTCAACACTTAGACGTTGTTGAAGATTTGTTGCAAGGAGTGCGTGAAAGAAGTTATCAAAAGGGACTTGAGAAGTCAAGGACAAGCTCAGGAGGAGTAGGCCTTCAAATTCGTCGAAGGATTGCACCAGAGAAGTCGTGCATGGAAATGTTCGAGTAAGTGTTGAAACTTCGTGTGCAGGTGAAACAAGCCTTGTGGAGGAAGTGCTTGATTCCAATCCGTAGGTATCAACAAAGGGAGAACGAACGGTCGAAATCCTCTGGGATATTTCACGAAGTTCCGAGGGAAGTTAGATCTCGTAGAGGTGTGAGAAGGTTACAACACAAGTTTGGAGAGGTTAAAACCTCAGGAGGGACAGTGCGTTGATCCAAGTCAGCCAGGGTGTTGGATTACTCGTGGGATTGCCTATCAAGATCTCGTGAGATAAGTGTCCAAGATTTGGCAACGAAATTTGCAAAACTGCGAGTGGCGAGGTCGCGATAGCGCGGAATCCCTGACATCGACGTTTTGGCGCATCGGGTATTGGAGGTTGGAAACCCAAGTGTTTGGTGTCGCGAAGTGCGAAGATGCGATAAAGAAAAGTTTCGATAATGGAAGGAAAAATTCAGTGATTGACTGACATATCGAGTCTCGGGGATTTGAGAACCCCGTTTTCAACCTTTGAACTCTCTAAGTATAAGTTTTGATCCTCAGAGAAGTCACGGAAAGGGGATCGCGAGAAGAGAAGAGAATCTGTGGGTAGATAATTCTTGATAGGGAAATAGAAGAACCTTGGATTTCTTTGGCCAGAGAGGAAAGAAGGTCCTGTGAGTGCGGTCGTGCCCTGGGTGGCGCGCCCTGCGTCAGAGTGGTATCAGAGTGAGAAAATCTCTTTGTTTTCTGTGACAGAGAGAGAGAGAGAATTCACCATGCCGCCCAGATGGGAAAGGAAATCGCCAAATTCGGAGGATAGGGGAAACCAGAGAGGCATAGGAAGACAAGCACAGGTGCCAGAGATGGAAAGGAAGATACGTGATCTCCGAGCGAGATTAGAAGAGATGGAGATAGCTCAGAGACACGGAGTTGGTGCAGGATATCTTAGTGATTCCGAAGTTGAAGAGGAAGTTGGACATGAAGAAGAGGTCACAACAGAGGATGCATCAACCGAGCGGTTGATCAAA